>VRLP01004895.1:15000-43105 GCA_009660295.1 Lophius piscatorius | reverse complement strand
TTGATGCTGTTCAACCAATAACATGTGATAGTAAAGTCGAGGGGGGGGGGGGGGGGGGGGGGGGGATTTAAAAAAATAAGTTTGTCACCTCGGTAAAAACTAAAACTTTATTCATCGCCGTCTTGAAGGGGTGAGGTAGGTGCACCGTGCTGACGAAGGTGTCCACTTTTTTCTGTGTGGGGAAAAGAAAAAAAGATTCAAGGAATCAGTTTGGAACAATCACTCCCTGAATAACCCCCAGTCCCCTGCGTTGTACATACAGACCCCCTGATTGAACTCCTCAAATGAAATGCAAAGTTATACCTGAAGAGTAGTGGGGGGGGGTTTTGTGAAACAAATAAATAAAAAATCTCCCCCTAGTGAGTAAAATATGAACTATTAGACTGAGAGGTGATATTATATTTATATACATAAGAGAGATGTACTAGAGATAATTCATATGTGCAACTCCCTCTAGTGGCAGGAAGAAGCAGTTGCCCTTTCACAAAGTCAATCCATTTCTTCCTCGTGCTAAGGACTAGGTCGGTATAACGTTTTTATATGATGATGATGATTTTTGAGTTATAGCGTGAAGACGAAGGATATTTCGGGGATTGCAGTTTCGTCACCACATTCATTTTTCATTTCTCCGGAGTGATCTTAACTCATCCGGCACGGGACCACACGGTTCCGACCCGCTGAGTGGAGATGAGAGTAAAGCTGTAAGCGAGTCTCATGTGGACGGCGTGGATATCGAAGCGGCTCTGCAGCGATGTGGAAATAAACTCATGAGGTATTTATTCCTACGCGCCACTCAGTTAGTGCTGATTAACCGGAACCTCAGGTTATAAAAGACCGACGTCAGACGTGTGAAACGTTACTGTAACAGTCAAGAGTCTGACTCGAAGGTGACGAGGAAAACATCAAGATGAATCAAAATACGCAGAATCGTCCAGAGAGTGGAGTGGAAATCCTGGATTTCAGGCGTTTATATTTTTAAGTCACAGGAAGGGACCGAAAATGTTACAAAACTCTACCTCTGAACATGTTACAAAAGGGGTGGGGTGTTTATCATGATTGACAACCATATGTAGCTTTACAAGTTTGGTGATGAGCCATAACATTACGACCAACAGTCTAATATCTTGTATCTTTTTCGGCACATTCAACAAAGAACCAACTGTAGTCTAGCTGCTTTTACCTTTTTCTCCAGGGCCATGTTGAGCCTCAGATCGATGTAAACCGGTTGATTGTGGGGAGTGAATTCCAGAGCTTGGATGTTCTTCAGCATGTCGATGGCGTCCGCTGCGTCGTGGATAGTCCGAGGGTAGTACCTCCCAATGTACACATCGTCCACAGGCGCCCACGCTGTCAGGCCGTAGGGTTTGTGTCTGTCTTTGTCATCGATGACCCGTCTTTGCTTCTTCTCCACCTTTTCTGTGTCGTCCTTCTTGTCTTTCTTTTGAGCCCTGACAAAAAATTGAAAAAGGTGTTAAAGTGTGAAATATTTGGGTCATGAGGCAAACTTCGATGTTCTCGATTCTGAACTCAATATGTTCTTCTTTTGGAAGACTCCTCTGTCAATCCAGACTTCCTCAAGGAATCCCACAATGCCTCCTTCCAGGGAGGCAGAAAAGCGTCTTATAAATTAGAGTTGGTTTTAGTAAATTCGAGCTTTACTCACTTGACAGCAGCAAAAGTCCTGCAAGGTAGATTCCTCGGTGCAGTCTGTAAAGTTCCTGTGTAGACGGGACCAGCAGCTCTCAGCAGATGTCTCTGACATCCTGCCAAAACTAACAAAATGGAAAAGGAAGAAAAAGCATAAGACATTGGAGGAGCGACAGCAAATCCTGCGGGATAAAAATTTTGGATCCAAACTTTGATCCGGATGCTTTGGTTCTCTCTCAAATTATATTTGACCGTCCACCTATCTAACCATTCAACCACATATCTGTTTTGTCTACTTATTTATGTATCTACTGATTTGATTTGATTTTGAGTTTGTACTTCCATGTAGCTAAGTTGACGTTGACACACAACAGCCGGATGCTAACATGCTACACTGGTGGTTTAGCTCTTTATTAAGAGAAACAAAAAGCAGAACTTAAAGTCTGAAATAATAAGCATTTAACTATTCCATCAAAGTGAAGAGATTTTTGCTTTCACTTAGTAGAAAATACACAGATACAACTGACCTTTCCAAGCAGCCTGGGTGCAAGTTGCCATATCCGTGATTTCCGTTTGTCCGTGTGGAAACAATGCCACCTACTAAACAGTTCCGCCTGGGACACAAATCACATCTCCGCTCAAATACAGTACATGTAATTTTATAATTACTTCAAATAATAGAACATTTTAGCTTTTGTTGTTCAAGCCTATCTGTGTTAAATATATTGTGCACAAAATATGCAAATAAATATACATAAATACATAGATATATAGACAGATACTTTATTAATTTCCGAAGGGAAAATGCAGTCGTTACAGCAACTCCAACAAACAGACATTCTCAAAGATGACAAAGCGTGAGACATACTATGTAATCGGATATATTGTAGACATATATATTATGAAAAAATATATAAATACATTTAAAATAAATAAATATATATGATAGAAAATGGAAAATACACATGTACATTTAAAATATAGCAATGAATTGCATGCAAATTTAAAGAAAAAGGGAAAGAGTCCGGTAATTTGTTTGTACAAGAAAAATAAATACATAAATAAATGTATACACAAACTAATTTAGGAACAAATTATGGGGCGCTCTCCGTTTATGGGGGGCGTGCACGCGGGTCGAGCACGAGCGGAAGCTGCGTTTGTTGTTCTTCCTTCTGTTTCCGAGACGTTCAGGGTCTGAACGGGTTCACCAGCCGTGTCTGCATGTCTCTACCGATTCCTTCTATAAAACCTCTTCTACCGCTCCCGAATGAAGGTAATGTCACTTCTGACTTTGTTCTCATGCGGCGCGAACTTTCTCCAGTCTGTCCAGCGTTAAATTGACACCATTAAATCCGCTTTTATTTGCACCAACTCCGTCTCCCCCCGCGGTCTGCCTCGGTGCGTCCGGGCGGCGTGCGCCCCGCAGCCGGCTAGCCAAACAAATCCAGCGCCGGGCTTTACTGTCTCCGGGTTGTTTACCGATTCTCCAACTATTTAGACAATATTTTGACAGTTGCAACTTATGGAAATGTATAAATAGACTCATCCAAGGGACGTGTTGACGTCACTGTCAGGTGTGACATCTGGTGGGCCGTGTCTCTCGTTGACGGGCCCTTCCACTAGGTGCTTGTCACTTTTGACATAAGAGCTATGTTTGGACACACAGCTGTTGGTGCAGTTGCAATCGTAACATATTTTCCATTTACAAAACCTCCAGCCTGTTGAAATGATAGATCACCCAGTCCCAAATAACTCTTATAGGGTTTGTCATGATATTTAGTCTGTCTGTGAGACCCTGTGGAATGTGGAGTTATGAATACTTTACCTAACAGTTTCCATATCTCCATATTTAAGTAAGATCCATGCACTTAAAGCTATTCAGATACTTAGCAGCACTTTCATTGCAATTTTTCTCTTTCGCTTTACTTTCTTTAATTCATGCAATAGGGTTGAACTGCTGAGCCTGAAGGTCTCAATCTGACAATAAACAAAAACAATGATTTAAATGCAAGAGAAGATACCATCTATAGTTTTTCTCTGCAAACATCTTCATCTAAAGTTTAGAGGAAGATGTTCCCTGTCAGATTGACTGACTGTCCCAAATGTTCTCTTTGTTCATTGGTTGGTTACCGAGCAGAAAAACTAATAAGTAATTGGAAAAAAGTCAATTATATTACGTTGAATTCGAAAATGGTTCTTTGCGAGTCTGCAATGAAAATGTTGGCATATTTCTATCACAGATATCGTTTTTCTGTCACTCTGGACAGTTAAAATCCGTTTTTTTGTATCACATGCCGTTAAATACCATTATGTGTTGATAATTAAACAGTTATAACATTTCCCTCAGCTCTTGATACAGAAGCCAGTTTTTGACCCATTACGTCATGAGTAGTAATAATAATAATAATAATAATAATAATAATACATTTAATTGTCTCCTCTGGTGTTTGTCTCGGTTTGGGTTGAAGTTTTTTGCCGTACAAATCGCTTCCATCCAACAGTCATGTGCCGGAAAACACCATCTTAAGTTTGCTCAAGTCGTGACTCCCGTCGGCCCCTTGGAAAAACAACAACAACAACAAACATTATTTATTCCGTTATTATGATGTGTTATTTATCTGAAAGGACAGGAAAATAAGTTTTGGGTTTCTGAATGATTTGGGGGTCTTGAAGACTTGCCTATTGTTTTATTTTTTTAATGTTATGTTTTATCGTACGTCAAATTTTCTTTAAAGCCTTTGAGGAGTTAACAGTATTTTAAAACAAACAACAAATCGCAACAATGACGAGAATGTTGCTTTATTAGTCGCCGCACTTTTAAGGGTATAAGCAAAAAATATATACTTCTAGTTTAAATAGACAACGAATAAAGAAACCTGTCCATAATAAATAATAATAATAATAATACATTTAATTTATAATGCACTTTACATTTGGATCAAATCTCAAAGTGCTAATTGAGCATTTTAAAATTGAATTTGGTAGTTTCCTTTAGTTGGAAATCAATCAAATAAAAACGGTGGGGGCTCATATTCAGAGAATGACTCTAATATTATCTCAGGTACGTGATGATAGTATCCAGTGGAACCACGGTTATGTGAACCGGTGCCAGCAGATCGAGTGAAGTGTATCAGCAACGTTTCTGCCAAGCGGTATCGGCGGCTGCAGCCGCTTGTTCGTGACCCAGCCGCGTGCAAACAGGTTATGCAAGTCTTCAAAGTCTTCCGTCCTTCAGCTGGATTCATGCCGTCCCACAAACTGTTCCTTTTCACTTTTCACTCTGCGTCTGCTCACATGCATGAGGTCAGTCCGTAGTATGACGTCACGCAGTATTACATGTTTATTATATGCACATACATCTCTAAGAAGACCTTCTGCAGGTTCGCTAATAAAGCAGGTTTGATCTTTAGCTCGTTCTTTTTTTTTTTGGTGTTTTTTATTGTGTGTGCTTTCTGCACAGAAATAGAAAAGCCAATCAGATGCATTCTTTTATCAATCCTTGCATCCTATCTGTTACGATTTTTAATTTATTGCACAAATCAATCTGCGGTGTTTTTGTCTTCTTCTCTTTGTAGCATATTCTCCTGTTACGTCCTGTTCCTTTTGACTTTGCACGCTGCGTCCGCTCTGATGCATGCTGTTCGGAGGTCAGCGGATCATAAAAAAATAAATAGAAACCTGCAGTGTTGCACGTTTTATTCTGTACTCCCTGCACAAGCCTGGACGGCAGGCTGGCCAGGAGGGAGTTTAGATAACCTGAAAAGCTCCGGGGGGCACTTTTGAGAAGACCGCCTGATGGTTCTGAAGGACGGCGCCGCAGGTTTGCTAATAGAGCAGGTCCGGATGTTTCGCTTCTTTATTTTTCTCTAAATCCAGAGAGACACTAAGCAACTCCCTCCGTCCTTCTTTAGACCTCTTTATTGTGAGGCTCGTCTAAAGTTATTGTGTCATTCTGCATCGATAGGCTCAATTAGAATAGAAATGATGCTTTCTGGAGGTAGAGTTTTCTAGAATAGTGACATAACTTACGTGACATAACTTATTCATCGTAACACAAAGCTTGCAATCGATAACCCCAGTAAGGACAAAATAAACTGTTGAGGAACAAACCCCTAAAAAGTTTGGCACAACGAACGCAATCACACGTTTCACATTTAACCACCCGAAGGAACATAGTACGTTAAGAAAGTCGCGTTAGCAGAGCGGCTAAAGCTAGCAGGAGCTCTAAGCCAGCCAGGAACCCTGCTGAATGTAATTATCTATACGGTCATTAATGGTTTTTAAACTTAAGGACAAAAGGAAGCTGCGAAGGAACGACCCCGAAAAGTGTTCAGCACAACAAACTTAATCACACAAATTTAATCGCCCCGAGGAACATAGCAAGTTAAGAGCGGCTAAAGCTAGCAGGAGCTCAGAGCCATCCGCGAGCCCTGAAGTTCGTCAACAAAGCCAACATAGAACATATAATGGACTGAACGAGGCGTAGAAAGTTTAATTTTCACTTTGAAATGTCGTACAGTTGGTTAAAGGACGGCGGGTACGTTCATTTCAACCGGTCAGAACACATACACAATGCCCACCGGCCTTGTTTACTTCCACGGCAATCCTTCAAAATAGGAGCACAGAAAATACATTACTCATTATGACTTTTAAACTTCAAAGAAATGAAAAAAAGTCGGAAACGGCCGGTCAGACAGAAATTGCAATCAGCGCGTCTCTAAATGACACGAGGAAAGACGACCTGGACTTTTCCCCCGCTGTAAAATAACTCATCAGTGAACTTTCCATGCAACCACATAAAAGCCTGAGAGGTGAAGACGGGTCCAGATGCAAACATGAACTGAGTCATGAAGGAGGGTGGAAGAATTATGACCACGAATGGAGTCGCGCCCAGATTTTCTAAAGTTTCATTTTTTACACGCGATCGCTGCAGTTTTCTAGCCGAAGTCAGATGGAAAAGATTCTTTTGAAGCTTTTCTTTTTATTACATTTTTTTTCCCCTCGCACGGATCAGTCAGAGGTTGGATTAAATGTGACAGGATTAATGTCAAAATATGTCTCCTGTCAGACGTGACTATTATTTCAGAGCTGTAGGCTGCTGCTGGAGGGGAGGTCTGTGAAATATCAGAAGATGATGCCGTGATGTTTCATTTATTCCGCTTCTTCGGCTTATCGGGAACACATTTCCATCCCGATCCTCTCACAGATTCAGTTCCTCCCTTATCTTGGCATCTTTCTCAGCTCTGGATACAGAAGGAAGTTTTTGTGACATTATGTCTGGAGTGTCTGCCACATTTCTCATCTGTGGTTTTCGGGGTTTGGATCAGGGTTTGAGGCTTTCTGTCATTCTAACGGCGTAAATCACCTCCATCCAACCGCCACCGGCCTGAAATCAAGTAGTTAACCTTTTATCGGGCGTCAGAAACGCTGTCAGAAACCTTCCAAATGCACCGCAGGAACACTGGAGGCAGTAAAAACTATACAATTCATTTTTTGTAAAAGAGAAAAGACATAAAACCTAAAATAAGAATAAGAATAAAACATAACTCAAATGTTGAAACGTAAAATATTTACAATAATAAGAACTGACTAAAATGTTGAAATGTAAAATGATAATGATTAAAAACTGACGAAATGGTTGAAAAATTAAATTATAATAAAACCTAACTAAAATAAAATAATTGTAATTAATAATTATTATTAAAATAATTATAATGAAGATGATGATAATAATAAATACTGACGAAAATGTTGACGGATAAAACAGGAAATAATGATAAAAACGTAATCAAATGTTGAAACATGAAATAATAATAATGATAAAAACTGACAAAATGGTTGAAATAATAAAATTATAATAAAACCTAACTAAAATAAAATAATTGTAATTAATAATTATTATTAAAATGATGATGATGATGATGATAATAATAATAAATGCTCTATACTGAAATGTTGAAACATAAAATAATAGTAATAATAGAAACCGTCTTAAATGTCGAGACATTAAAATTATAATGATAAAACCTAACTCAAATATTGAAACGTAAAATATTTACAATAATAAGAACTGACTAAAATGTTGAAATGTAAAATAATAATAATGATAAAACCTAACTAAAATAAAATAATTGTAATTAATTATTATTAAAATAATTATAATGAAGATGATGATGATACTAATGATAAATACTGACGAAAATGTTGACGGATAAAACAGGAAATAATGATAAAAACGTAATCAAATGTTGAAACATGAAATAATAATAATGATTAAAAACTGACGAAATGGTTGAAAAAAATAAAATTATAATAAAACCTAACTAAAATAAAATAATTGTAATTAATGATTATTATTAAAATGATGATGATGATGATGATAATAATAAATACTCAATATTCAAATGTTGAAACATAAAATAATAGCAGTAATAAAAACCGACTAAAATGTCGAGACATTGAAATAATAATGATGAAGACTGACGAAAATGTGGAAACATAAATATAATAATAATAAAACCTTATTCAAATGTTGAAATGTAAAATATTTACAATAATAAAAACGGACTAAAATGTTGACACATAAAATAATAACAATAACACCTGATTTAAAGTGACAAAATGTGAAATATTAATAATTAAAACTGAAGTAAATGTGGAAAAATAAAATAAAAATAATTGTAATAATAAAAACGGACAACATGTAGACAAATAAGAAACTAACTAAAAAATAAAAATCTATCCATCCGTTTAAACACATGCTAACTATTTTATAGGAAAATAATTAAGTAATGTTTTGTTTTGTTTTTTAAAGCTGGTGAGAAGAGTTTTACATTTATTCTAAAACATACAACAAATTTAAAGTCGTTGTTTTGTTTATTCCCAAACTGAGAAAGTCCGTTTACTTTAAACATCTTCAGTGTTTCATCTTCAACTGTTATTTATACATTTAATGTCATTCCGTGAGTGAAAACACAAACGTGTGTTTTTCCTATTTCCTGCCCGATATTAAAGCTTTAGCTGTCCTCGGGGAATCTCTAACCTTTATTTTTTTACGACTTTCAGATGTTTTTTTTTCTCTCCAGTATCGAGGACATGTTCTTTCTTTTGCACGAATATCCTAATTCTGGTGTCGTTTCCTCCTCAGTGCCCGCGGGGCCTGATCACAGTTATGTGAGATGCTCGCTTTTATTCCACATAATAATCATCTTAATTATCTCCATTCATCTGCAGAAAACCGCCGGATGAAACAGGAATGTCAGAGTCATGATTCTTTCACGTCGTTTCTCCTCGCTGTGATTTCTTTTTTTTTATCGATATTATATCAGAGGTCTGTTGGTTTTTATCCCTGGATTCCACTCGTAGCACTTAGATCTAACTCGTGTTTGATATATTGAACGTTATTTCCTGACCAGGTGAGATAAAATGAACCTTTATTATTCCCGCAGATACATCCAGTCTAAATATGAACAAGATCCCTCTTCTTCTTTTCCTCTCATCCCCAGATTAACAGGCATGCCAAAGGAAAAATATGATCCTCCAGATCCCCGTAGATGTTACACCATCATGTCGGCCGAGGACGCGGCCAATGGAAAGAAGTCTTACTGGGCCGAGCTCGAGATATCTGGTCAGTCTAACTGTGTGCTGGCTTGTTTTTTTGTTTTGTCCGGGTTCACACACGAGTCTTCTTGCCTGATTTTAACTAAAAACTCACTAATTCCCCGCGTTGGTCTCAGAGTATGACCAGTCAACAAACAGAGATGTATAATGTGGGGCTCTTCATGCTTTTGGAATCACCCCTGACCTTTTGGCGAGGACCAATAGGAGGAAAGAGGAGGATAGATGAAGATGAAGAGGCTAATTGTCTCGTCTGAAACCGGCATAAGAAAGAACATTCTTCACAAACGAGGGATTCTGACCGATTTTCTTTTTCAATTTTTATAAATTCAAAGAGCTATTTGAAGTGCTCTTATTTTGAAGGACTACAGTGACTCTGAGCTCCCCGTTAGCTTTAGCTTTAGCCACTCTCCCTAAAAGTATATTTTTTTAAAAGAATTAACAGTCAACATGCTGTCTGAGGGTGGTTAGATGTTTTTATATACATTTTTTATGTTTCATACATTTTTTGTAAAATATGAAAAAAGTTTTTTTTTAATTTAAGCATATTTTTTACTATTTATTTATTTAAGTATATATATATATATATATATATATATATTTTTTTTTTTTTTTTTTTTTTTTTTTTAGGGGAATAATTTAACACGGCAGATTTTCACATTAGTTATATTCTACTGTATTTATTGGGCTCTTCTGAAACGAATGAGGATCGTTCTCATTATATTGAAATTTTTATCATGATTTTTTTGTTATTCTTTATTTAATTGGAGACTTCTCTGCTATTTTAAAAAGGAAAAAATTTGTCATCTCGCTGAATCTTACGTGACAGTCTGCTTGAAGAGTCACTCTGAGAAGAATTCTCTTCAGTCTTAGAATCTGAATGTAGCTCTGGAGTCGTCTCTGGAATGAGAATGAGCCGAAAGAAAACGCTAATCGAAATTTTGTTACTAATTCTCTTGTCTGAGAAATGAAAGATTCCTTTCTCTGTCTGTGTTTGTGTCGACGCAGGACGGGTGCGAAGTCTGAGCAGCTCGTTATGGACGCTCACCCACCTGACAGCACTTCACATCAACGACAACAATCTCACTCGCATCCCGCCGGACATCTCCAAGCTGCCCCACCTGGCCTACCTGAACCTGTCGTCCAATAAGCTGCGCAGCCTGCCCGCCGAACTGGGCAACATGGTCTCTCTCAGGTGGGCTGGCACAGTGGGTGGCGGTTAGGCACCAGCCGTATGACAATGCTGTGACATCATCATCATCATGACCTCATCCTGTCAATATGTCTCCTTTAGAGAGTTCCAGCCATCTTAACATGATGTTTTGTCACATAGAAGTTACAGAAACATTAGGATTTATGTTGTTGGGCAGTAAACTTCCTTTCGAAGGAAAAAGCAAACGGGACCGTTCATCGTTTTTTAGAATCGTAGACGCCTAAAAGTCGGGGTTACCATGGAAACGTCATCACCGCGTACGCCGCGGATCCCTCGCGATAACTCAAGAACTCTCTCGGATCGTTTTTCCTAAAATTTATATCCATGTAGACCTGAGTGCCAGGAAGAACTGGATTGATTTTGGGAAAGGTCTGTTGCATATTTCCACCACCAGGGGGAGTTCGGTGTTGGAATCTTTGAATAAAACGGAGTGATTTTTAGATGTGACTTGTTGATGCCTGCGAATAAAGACGCCGCCGACAGAGAGGGAGACGCAGAAATGATGCTGATCTATTTGGAATTGGATCTGGAATATGACCATTTTTATTCCCCCTGGTTTGTTCAGAATTCTATCAAATGAGTAGATAAAACAAGAACAAATGGTCGTAATACCTCCGATTAAACCAGACCTTTATTGATTCCTGTTTGGCCCCGCCTCCGTGATCCAGTTTGACATCCCTGTTTTAAACCCCGACCTTTTAAAACAAACCGTTTTTTGGATCCGTCTCCATGTCAACGCTCACTCTGTCCGGGAACACAAATGTCACAGTTAAGTCAGAACTGCCTCTGGGTCAACAGTGCAGGGTGACCCAGAGCGACGAGATCCAGAGAGGTGATAAACGCAGAGCGTGACCCAGACTCTGGTGTGTGTGATAACAGCTGAGGTCTCCTGGGACAAGATCCTCTTTATTTTTGTTTTTTTAAGGAGGGAAAAAACAGACGGACAGATTTAGTGAATGCTTCTTTTATTTTTAGCCTGCTCTGTTCCGGGAAAAATCCAAAACGTTTGCCTGCAGCTCGTCTGCCGCCGCCGCCGCAAGAGTTATCGGGTTTTTTTTGTTTTTTTTATATCATCCGGATGGAGAATCCTCTTCTGATTTAAGACAAACATCCTTCCCGATATTTAAACGCCTGATGCAGTTTGTCTGTGACGGAGCGCTTCCCATTAAAAGAAAACACCCTGTTCTTTAATCACTAAAGTGCATTTATGAACAATTAGATGAAATGAATGATTGCAGCAATTATGAATAAATTATCAGAGACCAAAACTCTTTTTTCTTTCTTCTTCTTCTCCTTTTCTTTCAGGGAATTGCTTCTGAACAACAATCTTTTGCGAGTTCTGCCTTACGAGCTCGGAAGGCTTTTCCAGTTACAAACTCTGGGCCTGAAAGGTGCGTCTTCTTTCTTTTTCTTTTTTTTTACTAATATGTTGGTTCTTTACGATGTTATTGGATCCCCATTGCCTCAGATCCTTCTCGTTGTGGCGATAACTCAACAATTATTTCACATTCTCAAAGTAAGTGTTTGAGGAAGAAGTGGTTTCATTTTTTTTGGGAACAGTCATTGCATTTTTCCGCCACAAGGGGGAAAATGATCTTGAGAATGTTTTTGGGCCATAATGTTTCAACTGTTGGTCGGATTGAGTCCAAATTTGGTGTTTATCAATCAACTGAAGGAGCTCTGTCTTCTGTGTTTCCTATTTTACTCACTAGGGGGAGCTCCATATATGAAAAACACTGTTTTACCTAGATATTGCTTCCTAACCTAGTCAAAAATTCACCTCACATGAACCGACGCAACAAGCAATACTTCCCAACCATGTCCAATTATATCCAAAACGCCTCATATGAATCTTCACACAGAGATTTTATTTTATATATATATATATATACATGGTATATTTATAATATTTTACTATAAGAAGTTAGTATTTGACTTATTAGGGTGTTTTTTTGTGTTTTATTCTTGAGCTCAGAAAAACTAGTATTTATCTTCATCGCTGCGTCACTATGGGATCTGATCCTAGAACAGACTGCTGACTTCATAGAAACAGTAAGGATGAGTCACTATGGACTGTTTGAGATTATTTATGAGTCACGTTTCATTTGAGGAGTTGACTCATGGGGGATTGATGGTACAACGCAGGGGATTGGGGGATTTTCAAGGATATACCCTTGTTGTCGGGGACGACAGCGTGCGACTGGTCCGTAGGACTGAATTTAAACGTGACGGTGGATTTAGACGAACTTGTTGCCTGGCATAGTTCATATTTATTAAATCTTGCAGGAAACCCTCTGTCCCAAGACATCCTCAATCTGTACCAGGAGCCTGACGGAACCAGAAAGCTTTTGAACTACATGCTCGACAATCTAGCAGGTATTCCACTCGCTGGCTTCAGCTTCGCCACGCGGCTCATATATATATATGTGTGTGTGTGTGTGTGTGTGTGTGTGTGTGTGTGTGTGTGTGTGTGTGTGTGTGTGTGTGTGTGTGTGTGTATGTAAATAATTGTGATAGTCCTCAGTGTGTGCTTATGTCCCCCCCCCCCCTGTCCTGTTTGCAGTTCACCCGGAGCAGCTCCCCCAAAGACCGTGGATCACTCTGAAGGAGCGAGACCAAATGATTCCCACAGGTAAGGTCATCGGGGTCAAACCTTCTTACCTCACCTTCCTTTACCATTAGTCAAAAAAAAACAAAAGAAAGGATTTCTTGATCAGCCAGTTTATCAACCCTTATGTTTAAAAATGAAATGAAAGTCTTCGGAGGGAGAAATGTCATGAATAAAAAAAACTCCCATTCAAAGTACAAATTCCGGAATAATTCTTTATTCACCAAAACTGCGAATCTTCCTCTTCCTGTCTTGCAGCCGTGTTCACCGTCATGTGCTACAACGTTCTGTGCGACAAGTACGCCACCCGGCAGCTCTACGGCTACTGCCCATCCTGGGCCCTCAATTGGGAGTACCGGAAGAAAGGCATCATGGAGGAAATCACCCACTGCGACGCCGACATCATCAGCCTGCAGGTTAAACCCGGCGCCGCTCACAACAAACTACCTTTTTCTTTGCAATACTTGATTGTATAAGTTCACACTAGCGGTGCACTGATCTACTTGAAGCCCTGAAAACGTTGGGCACAACCAACTTCATCAAAATGAATCGGCACATGCGCGTTAAGCTAACGTTAGCAGAGCAGCTAAAGCTAGCAGGGTGCCCAGAGCCCCGAAGAACGTATAACAGACTGAATGAGGCGTACGAAGTTTTATTGTCACTTCCAAATCTCGTACAGTTGGTTTAAGGACGGCGGGTACGTTACTTTCAGCATGTCAGAATAAATGCATGTTACACGGGGCCGACCGGTAGTGTCACTTCCACTGTAATCCTTCAAAATAAGAGCACCTAAAATACATTCCACATTATGATTTTTAAACTTTAGAGGGGAAAAAATCGGAATCGGGCGGTCAGACTTTATAAAAATCGGGGATTGGTGATCGGCCAAGAAAATTGGAATCGGTGCAACTCTAGTTTATACTTTTTATTTTATTTTTTTCACAATATTGCTTCCACTATTTCCCTTTTCAATCATTCCATGGAGACGCTGCCAAAAAATTACTGGGATTTTATTTTCAGCGATTTTTTTTTATTTTTTTTGTGGGACTGGGAACATAATTTTTTAATTAATTTTTTAAATTATGATCATATTTCACCACCTTCATTACTGACACTCACATCAAGTGGTAAAATAGCTGAACAGCCAGGGCTTCAAAGTATGTCACAAGAATAAGAATGTCGTAACTTTTGCTCTTCATAGAAAAGATATTATGAAATTATTCAGATTCTCTGTGTTTAACGCGATCAACTCAACATCCACCATCTTCAAATTTGACACCCCTGAAGACCTTAGTGTGAGGAAGAACTGGTTTGATTTGGGGGACGATGTCAGTTGTACATTTCCGCCACCAGGGAAGCTTTATCTCCAAAAGTATTTTAAGCTTCTTTCCACATTCTGTGCATTCTTTTCTCTCTTTCTTTTTTTTTTACTGGCCTTAAAGTGCGTTGTTGTTTTATTCATCAGCCTCCTCTCGGCTGGCGTTTCTTGTCCGGTGTCTCTGCAGGAGGTGGAGACGGAGCAGTACTACGCCTTGTTCCTGGAAACGCTAAAGGACCGCGGCTACGACGGCTACTTCTGCCCAAAGTCTCGCGCCAAACTTGTCTCTGAGCAGGAGAGGAAACACGTGGACGGCTGCGCTGTGTTCTTCAAGACTGAAAAGTGATTCCAGAAGCTTTCTTTCTTTATTTTTAAAAATATATATTTACATAGCGTGACTTATGGAGCGCATTTATGAGTTTGGCGGTTTGTGCATTGTCGGCAAAACGTTTCTCCGCCCTGTGGATGTTTCTGCAGATTCACCCTTGTGCAGAAACACACTGTGGAGTTCAACCAGGTGGCCATGGCCAACTCTGAGGGGTCAGAGGTCATGCTGAACAGAGTGATGACCAAAGACAACATCGGGGTGGCCGTCCTGCTCGAGGTCAACAAGGACATGTTCTCCGGCGGTAAGATCAGAACGAGTCGCTCTCTGAGCTCCCGGCAGGAAGTGGATGTTTTTCTGTAGCCTGCGTTGTCGTGCCGTTACCGCGGCGACGCCTCTCAGCCCACAAAGTGTTTCAGAACTCCCCGACAACAAACCCTGTTTTTGCCCCGTCAATCGACGCGGTCCCATTTATAAACAACAGACTTACTTTCCTTAGAAGATGCATTGTTTAAAAAGTGTTTTCTTTTGAATTGATTCTTTAGTTTGTGACATTTTTAAAATCCCACATAGCTCACCTCACCGCCACGCCGTTTACAATGATTGACAGGTTACGCCTCGAGGCAAAACCAAATGCAGCAAACACTGACTTTCGATGTTTTCCGGCATATATGGGCAGCAGAAATCTGTGTTATATTCATATTACATGTTTTTACGTGAACAGTTAAAGACCATAGAGGTGTGATTATTATTATTATTATTGATGTATTATATATAGATGAAGGTCAAAGAAGCGCCGTAGATTAAAGTTGTAGCTGAAAATGAATCAAAGATGTTCAGTAGAAAAGAGGGAAATGGGTTTATTGATGTATTTATGATCGGGGTGTCCTGAGTGACTTCACTGGAGGGCGTTTGGATATGAGAGACGACATCTTTAATGTTTTTACACGGATCGTCAATATTTAATCATCTTTTAGCACTTCATTCATTTCATTTTGCAGCTGGGGACATGTAGGACAGTTTTCCTTCTTTCTATTTTACACTAACATCCTGGTTTCTGGATGCTTTTTTTTTCTCCTTTAAACCCACCGTCAGAATTAGTTCTGTATTTTTTTTTCCTTGTGTTTCCATAATCCCTGAAATACATCCGCCATCTTTGCCTCAATCCTTTTTTTTTTTTCCTCCTCTCTGTTTCCAGGCGTGAAACCCCCACAGGAGAGGCAGCTGATCCTGGTGGCCAACGCCCACATGCACTGGGACCCCGAGTACTCGGACGTCAAGCTGATCCAAACCATGATGTTCCTGTCGGAGCTGAAGAGCATTGCTGAGAGGGCGTCGGGTTCCGTGGCGACCGGTTCGCCGACCTCCGACCCGTCCTCCATTCCCATCGTCCTGTGTGCCGACCTCAACTCGCTGCCAGACTCCGGTAGGATTGTCTCGCGGTTCAGCGGCGCCTGCTGAAGGTCCAGCCTTTAAAAAACCTAAGGTTGTTTTTAGGGGTGTAAGGATTCACTGACGATCCAATCAAATCGATGGAAAGTCAAAATACCGATATATATATCGTCTTTTTTAAGATACGCCTTTATTCTGACATTACTAGGTGCAGTGTTTCCCGTACACAGGCTCCTCCCCTATCAGTAAACAGACCTGTGGACCAATGGGAGGAGCCGGAGGCTGCAGTTTTAATTTTATCCTTTTATTCTGCTCTCCCTGAACGTTAGCGTTGACTTTGTCGGATAAACTCGTTCTTCAGATGAGAGATAACGACTTCCAGGTTCTGTCTGAATGTTTACTGCCTCACAACAACGTGGAAAAACAACTAGCGCTTGGGCCGTTAGCTTAATGCTAACATATAGTGGGAGTTGCCGTATACGTGCTAGTCTAGTTAGCATTGACGGCGCAACCATTATTAAAACAATAAACGAGTTTGTGCAAATAAACTATTTCACTAAACATATAATTGTCCGTTAAACTTAAAAAAGTATTTTATAATGAGAGGCTGAATTCTAACAAAACACAAATTAGTCAACGCAAAAAGATTTATTGTTCAGAAGACGTTAATTTTGAGCTTTTTGTTTAATGTTTTGTTCTGTAGGATGTAAAACATTCAGAGTTTAATCAGAACCGTGTAAATATAACGTCATGAAACATAAATGTAGACGGTTATATTCATAATTTTAAAGTAATCAGGTCTTTAATGTTAACTAATAAGAAAAAAAATAAAAACATTTGTATATAAACGTGAAAATTTTTTCAAACACACGTCTTTGATCTTTTTTCTTATTATCACATTTCAGCATCAAATTATCCAAACGGGTCAGAATGGATTTACAATTTTTCTTCCTCAAGGTCAAATAAAACCAGTTTTGTTGAACGCGTCTGAAAAGTCTTAACTTCGCTGCATCTTCACCACAAAGTTTAACCCCCTTGTGTGAAACCAGGTGTGGTGGAATACCTGAGCGATGGCGGCGTGGCCGAGAACCACAAGGACTTCAAGGAGCTCCGCTACAGCGAATGTCTGACCAACTTCAGCTGCAACGGCAAGAACGGCAACTCGGACGGGAGCATCACCCACAGCTTCCAGCTGAAGAGCGCCTACGACGGCGATCTGATGCCTTACACCAACTACACCTACGACTTCAAGGTGAGAGCCCCGCCTCCTCCGGCGAGACCGGCTTACTAACTAACCTCCGGTGTCGGTATGTCGCTGAGAGAACTTGAACATGAAGAAATTGAGCGTCGACCCTGATGACCCGACATTCTGAGAGTCCGAAACGATCCATGGCCGCCTTCCACCACATGTAACGGGAAACAGTTCTACGTTCCGCTCGTCAATCCGGAGAAGGTTTCTCCCAGAAGCTCTGAGGGTCTGAGTCTTTCTCTCTCACCGCTCTCCCATGATGCCATTCTTTGTCCAGTGTCTTTGGAACAGTGGGGCCACGACCTCTGACCTTTATTGAGGAGAGAGAGAGGCCTCGGTTGGTTCTCTTTGAGGAATCCCAGAACCATATTTGATCCATCACCTTCTTCTTCTTCATCTCTTCTGGAATGTCTGTCCATTGTGGCACAGTGTTCTCCAACGTCCTGCTTCTGAAGATGGTCTACTGAAGTGGTGGTGTGGTTGATCAGGTCCGGGTGGGTCCAGTCCAGCTGGAACCGGTTCTTAATGTAGTTTTTTTCAGATTTAGTTTCTAGCATTAACACTTTTTCTCACCCAGGTCCAGGTTGTCGGAGGTAAACTGTTGTCTCCACAAAAGTCTCGCTCCTCCTTTAACGCAAGATCCAAGAATCGTGCTTGAGAAGCTGATGACGGCGGTTGAAGTCGTCTTCCTCGTCTTCATCGCGGCTCCGATTCTTTACCCGATCTCACAGGCGGCGTTTGTTTGTGTCTGCAGGGCGTGATCGACTACATCTTCTTCTCAAAGACCCACATGGGCGTCCTGGGCCTGATGGGACCGTTGGACAGCCAGTGGCTCGTCGACAACAGCATCACCGGCTGCCCCCACCCCCACATCCCCTCGGACCACTTCTCCCTGCTGGCCCAGCTGGAGCTGCAGCCCCGCCTGCCCCACCCGCTCAACCCGCTCAATGGGCTGCACCTGCCAGTCCACAGGTAGTGCAGCCCAAGAGAGTCCGACCCGCCTTCAAACACTGTTTCCCCTTCAGCTTCATACAGGACCCTGTACACTTTACCCATCATATTAACCCCCCCCCCCGGCTCCAACCGTTAGGACACACCCACCCACAGAGGAGTGAAGTATCCGCCTGTCCGCCGCTCCTCTTTGGGTTTTTGCACAATGTCGATGTCTCATTTTACGCTTTTCTTGTTCCCCTCGAAAAAAGCTTGTTACCAAAATGTTGTGATCGGGTCGAAGTTCAAATATATATACATATATACATATACATACATATATATATATATATATATATATATATATATATATATATATTTAAACTTTATGACGCATTTTAACGCCAAAGTCGGTAGAACTGGAACCCCCCTCTCGCGCCGACCGACGGGCGTTTTTAATTCGAGGTGTCACACCACTAACAGAATCCGCGTCAGGAACTGTTGGGTCTATTTGGTTCTGTCAAACACAGGTCCGTGTTTTCAATCCTGAAAAACGCCCTAACATAAAAACATAAACACATACTTCACGTGTGAGTAGACACATGAGATTTTTAAGGGTGAAAGTACTGATTCGGGTTTTTTTAAAGTCACGGTAAATAACGGATCGGAACACTAAATGGTTTGGAACTATTTAAAATCACCTCATGTCACAGCGTCCGAAGTCTTTGGCGACGTTACGGCACCGATAGAAATGATGATGTTTTAGGAGATGCCAGAATGACACTAAATACTGAACTTGATGCGACTCGGTTGCTACCTTCATTTACCTCCCGGCGCTGTATGGATGGTACCGAGCTGCTGCTGCGCCCACCTCTATGAATTTCTTCTTCTGTAATACGGGTCGCGTGCCTCTCCGGGTCTTACGGAACATAGCGTGACGCACTATGAAGTAATAAAAGTAGGCGAGGGGTTCAAACCTCCGCTCTACGCTTAAAACCAAAACCTGACGTCGACCATCACGCACTTTACACGTCTGAATTTGTGCTTTTGAAGTCAAAAGGTGCGATTCGATTAGATACGGACAGAATAGAAAGTTTAAACGGTTAAAAAAGAGGAAACGATGAACTTTATCAACAGTTTTGATATGATGTCAGAGATGTTTGTGTTTGTGTAGTAGAAGTAGCATTAAGCCCCGCCCCTCCTGCCTACGAGTTTGGTCCTAATAAGCGAACGAGAGTTCAAGCACAACAAAACAGGAAGTTGATTAAAAAAAACTCCGGAATTCAGATAATTCTTAATTTTTTCATTGAGATGAATTTTTTCTTTTTTTTTTTCTTTTTTTTTATCGTAAAAATTGCATTTCAGAAGTTTTTTGTTTTTTTCCCTCCACAATCACCTCAGAAATAAAATCCTGGATTCACTCAGTATGAAGTGAAGATGTTCCGGCCACGCGTCTCATTGTCGCCTCTCACTCGCTCCTCTGCCTCGTCAACAAGGTCCAGCCCCCCCCCTCCTGCGATGAAGTCTCGTGCTTCATGTCCACGCCGTCAAACGGGCCCCCGCCTCACTCAGAGACCCCGGGTCCAGCACCGATCTAGGATCAGTCAGTTTTCATCCCTGGCCAACTGATCTATTGTATCTACAGCTACAACCAAAGAGAGTCGGTCCGGCCGTCGTCCCCGAGTTAAGTCTGAAAAATTGGGTTCTTCAGATAAAAAAAAAAATATATATGATATATACACTACAGATCTCCTGGAGTCCATTCATCGGCACCGAATTTCGACTAAATCAGACCGACGGTTGAGAAATTACAGCCGGTAAAAAGAAATCAGATTTTTGGATATAAAACTCCCCCTAGTGGCGTAAATGTGCAACTGACCTTTCCCCCCCAAAAAAATCAACCCACTTCCATTAAATAGTTTTGGGGGATTCCAAGACAGACCCGACTTCCTTGGACAGAACCACGACAAACACTAAAGTGAGGGTCAGTTGTCGGCGGTCGCTCCGGTGATTGGTGCCCCTTAGCTGCCTCTGGGTTCTGGCCCGTTTTTTACAACGGGCCACATAACGCGTTAATATTTATTCATTGGGTCTAAGGAAAGAAAGAAAACTAATGCTAATTTGTGACAACGAGCTGAATGTATTTGCCAAAGGCTCACCAGGAGAATCTTTGTTGTTTTTGTTTTCCTTTTGTGGGAGAGGACGCCAGATTCCCCCCTGGATTCTAAACTTTGTACGTTTGTGTAAAGATTGATTAAGTGTAATAGCCCTTTACGTTGTAGCGACTCAGGGCTTGACTATGCATCCGGCAGTACCTCCAACGGCTCTCGAGTCACGATTGTAGACGCAAAAAAAACACAACAACCAAAAAAGGAAGCTATTCTGAAAGCACAGGGAATCTTTCACCGCCCCCCCCCCCCCCCCCCCCCCCCCCCCCCCCACACACACACACACACACACACACACACACACACACACACACACACCCGAAACTTTCTTCACTTTTGATTTTAAAAAGGACAAACTGTTTCAGCATTATTATTCTTCTCCAAAAACAAAAGAGGAATCCCCCTGTAGAATTGTCTCATGCTAGAGTCATAAGAGGAAATGAATATGGTTCCGATAAACTGACTTTAGAGAAACTTTGGAGTTTTTTTTTTTTTAAAAACACATGATTCGGTTTTTGTTTTTTTGGTTTTTTTGGTTTTGAAGGGAAATCCAAACGTTTCGACACAGAATAATTAACTGCAGGATTTGGACAATCAATACTTGTATTATGTTACAGCATCTGTGTTTCTGTACCAATACAAATATCATATATTTAAAAAAATAATAATAATAATTCAATATTTTTGAATAAAATAAAATAAAAAATTGTGAAAATAAAGTAATTTGTCTATTAAAAAAATATATAATTCGTTTCATCTAAAGCAGCGTAAAGTTAACGGAGAGGCCAACTATTAAAATATTTTAGAAGAGAGATTTTAGAAACGTTTGTTCGAAGGAAAAATACAGTTTTTGATCAAAAAACGAAAAAATATAAACGGTATCGATTTAAGAAGAAATGCTGTTAGAATAAATCCATCTTAGATTTTTGACGCCAGCTTTCATTAATGGTTATTTTCTGTTTTAATTGTGTATAGATGGGTGTAAACAAATACATTTTTCTCCAGTCCAAGGATGAAAAACAACAACAACAACATTATTATAGCTACAGATCTAAACCCTATAATGCCTGAACCATGAAACAATATAAAGGAAATTCAGATTTCTTTTTTTAATTAGGATTTGTGGTAAATGAAAAATTGTTCAAATACCACTTTGCGCACACAATTTTTTTTTTTTTATCATATTTGATACGTCAAATTTTTATTAATTTTTTTGGTCAGTGTAGAAAAAAAAAAAAGACAATGATTAGCAGGTAAACCCTGTTAACAAATATTTAAATATATTCTTTCAAACAATCAAATAAACCCTGTGAACAAATATTTAAATATATTCTTTCAAACAATCAAAAATATGTTGTTTTTTTACATAATATACATTTTTTGCGCATAAATACCCGCTGTATCGAAACTGATACACATTTTACTACATAATAAGTTGATTAACTTTAACTGATTATACGTTGCATCAACCTATTAAATATTTATATAGAAGTATTACTAACAAATTGAAAGTTTTACTTACCATCATTTTATCAAAAGTGGCCCAAAAAAAGTCCCATGTGGGTCTGAACTGAAGGTTTTGCGGTTTCTTCTGCCCCCCGGTGGACTAACTGTGCACTGCACGCATTTTTTTTGTTTACCTCTGGGTTTTTAAGTTAAAAAGAATTTCTAGATTATGTATGAAATGTGACACATTTGGCGTTATAGGGTTTGTCGTGAATCGGTTTAACCCTCCTCGACGTCTCGGATTTGCTTCGTTTTGCACATGTTTCGACCCAAACGCCCACGGATCCGCCTCCAGTTTTTGTTTGGAGCCGATGAAGTCCGTCTTTGCGAGCGTTCCAAGGCTTATACTTCACTCCTGCACCCGCCTCGCTGAGTTTCTCAGCTGTACATAAATAAAACTTGCCTTTGACGACGGGGCGTCTTTCACATCTGTGAGGGGAATGTACCATTCTAAGAAAGAAAAAAAATGGGGGGGGGGTGGTCGTGATTGTTCTCAAGAATCAAAGATGTACTTTTGTTTTTGCCCTGTGCACTACATCCAACCTCCACCCATCTCTGCCACTCTTCTTTTTATTTTTGTCTCAGCCGGTACGTTGTACAGTCGATTATTACCAAGTTTTTGACAGGAAAAGAAAAAAGATAAACGTTCTTTTATGGGTTTAAAAGCAATTTGTGTTGATGGCTTTTATTTCACACTGAGCTCAACATTGAGTCCAATGGTTTTTATTCATTTTCTGGTTTTTTTTCGGACAATTGTTGTTGTTTTTTCCTTCCCATCATCCCTCTCCACGTAATCATCGCCCAGACTGATCTCCTCTCTGGAGATCGCCACTCGCATCCTTTTTCTACAAACGACGTGCCTAGTTTGTACAATTTCTTCGACAGCAGCACTGCCCATGAGACCGAGACGCACAGAGATGAACCCGCCGCATCTCAACAACAACAGTCATCAATCCATCCATCCATCCATCCATCCATCCATCCATTCATTCAAGCTCTCATCCCTTCGGTACTTCCTGAAGCCGTTTTCAGAGATGAAATCACCAGGAACTGAAACTGAAACTCGCCTCTGATTGTTTTTTTTTTGAATCAATCTATAACCTCATGAACGAATCTGTTATTTCTACCAGATAACTGAAATGTATGGGAGAGGATTAGGGTCCCGTATGTTGGCTACATGAAAATATTTTATTCTCAGAATCCCGACTTCTGACTTTTAGAATTCTGACTTCATTTTAAGGAGGATTTTCTTCTCAGAAATTCTATTTATTTCTCAGAATGTGGACTTCTTACACGGAAGCCTGACTTTCTTCTAAGAATCTGGACTTAAAGTCTGACTTTAAAGTCAGAATTCTGGCTTCAAATTCAGAATTCTGACTTAATTCTCAAATTTCTGACTTAAGGCTTTTGGAATTCTGACTTTTATTATCAGAAGTTCAGACTTAATTCTCACAACTCTGAATTTATTCTCATAATTTGGACTTCATTCTCAGAATTAAAACTTTTTTCTCAGAATCCTGACTTTATTCTAAGAATTTTGACTTAAAGTCTGACTTTAAAATCAGAATTCTGACTTAATTCTCAGATCTTTGAGTGTTAAGTTAGAATTCTGACAAACTCAGAATTACAACTATGCTTTAGGTAAACCTATTCAGAGTTTGGAAGTCCAATTACTGAGCTCAGTCCGAATTTCGGAGATCAAAGTAGGAATTTTGGAGATCAAAGTAGGAATTTCGGAGATCAAAGTAGGAATTTCGGAGATCAAAGTCCGAATTTCGGAGATCAAAGTCAAGATTTCTGAAATCAAAGTCAGAATGAAAAAAAAAATTTTGAGGTAACCATATAATCAGTTTAAAGCACGAATTTGGAAAATAAAGCCAATGTTCTAAGAATAAAATCAGGATTCCAAACGTATATTTCCGTCTAGCCCTTAATCCTCTTCCGTAGAAATGCACTGTCTCCCTGATGCCTTTTTTTGTTTGTTTTTTTTGCATTTCTCTGTGCTCACAGGTCTCTGTCTCCGACACGGAATCATCGGGGCCGTCATCACATGCAATCTCCGAATGTAAATATCCTGTTGTTCAATATCTGTTGATTTCATTCAGGCTGATTTTTTACAGCGCTGCTGCGGTTGTCAATGTTACGACATCCAATAATGTTCGCTGGGGAATATGAGGATTCTCTGACAAAAACATTTTAGCATTTCAAAAAGAAAAAGAAAAAGAAGGGAGCCGTCATCCGTTTGTGGTTTTTTTAACCTGCGAGTAAAACCCAGATCCGAAGCAGGAAAACAAGAATCTCAAGAAAGGTGCAAATGTTTTAGTTTTTCTTTTCTGGAAAAATAACGATTATGGAAAAAGAGAAAGTCTGGATCAAAGTCCTTTGAAGTGCATGTTGTGTCACACTGGCTGCAGGTTTGATGCGCTCAGGAATACGGCTGAGAGGAAAAGAAGTGGCTTCATAATTCCGATTACTTACCGAGGAAAAAGCCGAATCGTTAGTCTCACACTGTCTTTTTTTTTTTTGACAAAATTATAATTGGGAAAATAAAAAAAGTGACAAGAAGAGATTGTGGAAACGAATAGTGTAAGAACGTGCTGCAGACGTCTTATTCATGTGTAATAACCGTCGATGGAGTTTGGCGAGGCTCCTCAGCCACCAGCAGTCACCAGTAACGGTGCTACATTTCTTATCGAGAGGGTTTTACAAAGCCGGACTTTTAACTGGTTCAAGTTTCCGTTACAGATCCCTGACAAGCAGCTTGTCGCCACCACATACTTGTTTTTGTTTGTTTTTAATCCAAATGGCTCAGAAACGCAAAGGTTTTGTGTCATGGGAGTCAAAAGTCTGCATGGCGTCTGACGGGCGTCAGTCAGGAGGACGAGTGACAGTTTGTCCCGTGTCGGTGCTCACTCTGATGTGTTCCTCTGAAACGAAAACGCAGATCTATCCTTTGTAGAAATCCTGTTTACGGATGTTATTAAAGACGATTTACTGCTTCACGCTGCCACTCAAGTTTTGTCCTCTGAAATCAAGGGAGTCTGGGTAAATCTGTAACGACTTACAAACACGAGGTCGTCCCCCCGAGAGCGTGGGCGAATCGCCGAAAAGCCCCCAAATCCCCTGCGTTGTACCAGCAATCCCCCCCCTAATTGAACTCCTCAGATTGAATGTGTTAAATTAATAATCAATAAAACAGTCCATCGTGACTCAATGATGAAGATAAATACAGTTAACTGGTTTTTCTGACTTCAGGAATAAAACAAGACAGATTTTACAAGAGATTATATATATAAAAGATAGATCTAGAGCCAATTTGGACTAAATCTGTATGTAACTGTCAAAAAACAGATTTATATATCAGAGATAAAAGCTTCCGTAGTGAGTGAAATATGACAAATATAAGTTAGGCGGTTTATCTGAGGTGAATTTGGATTAAATCGGATTTATGGTTCGAAAACTGTTTTTGCTAAAAAAAAAGAAAAGAAAGAAGAAAAAAGAGGAAGCTTCCCCTAGTGAGTAAAATATGAACTATTAGAGTAAACTACAAAATATAAAATAAAATACATCTCCTGAAGTTGATTTATTTAAACCAAATTGAGAGATAAATAGAAGAATATGGCTCCACCTAGTGGCAGAAAAATGCAAATACAATCATCTGATCTAAATAATATTACACGCTCTAATTTTGTGAATCTTCATTCTCTGACATAATTAGATTTTATATGTTAAGTTCGGTTTACCCATTGAGAGGAGGACTAAACTTTAAAACCTGACATTCCGAGTCCAGGAGGGTTTTTTTTTTCCCAGCTGGGTCAGCCCTGGTTTAAAGATCCGGTACCACTTTACAATAAGACTATAGATTATAAAGGATATACAAAGGATTTATAATTAGGTAATAAATTAGGTTGTAAACACTTTAAAAGTCATTTGTAAACATTTATAAACAGTGGCTCACTATTTGGCAATATCAAGTTAGCAGTAAAGATAAGTGGGCTCACTATTTGGCAAGCGTCAGGTTTCTGATACTGTTCATATTTTATGAGTTATAGCAGCTAATTAATATAACTATAAAGTGTTTTACAACTTATTTAGTAAACTACAAGCCATTTATAAAACCCTAATATAGGACATTTATAATTGTACTTGTTCCTTACATGAAGATTTGCAGGACATCATTATAGCCTTGGCAGAAAACAACAAAAACAAACAAACAACAACAACAGAGTGGATTTGATTGTCTACAGAAGGAAGATCTGAAGATGCCATAGTTTTCCATTGTTTGGTACAAAAAGGTAAAATACAAGTTATGGCAGTTTCAGGAAGGAGAAGTTTATTCATTCAAAAGTGATCAAAAGTTGTTTTTGTTGTTTTTTATCTGATACTAAACAACAATGTAAAGATTAATGGAAATCGGTCTTATTGTTAATCACTGACTAATTACAAAAACATAACCCACTTCGGATTAACTTTAAGCGAAATAACTCATTAGTCTTTAATCTTCTTGAAACTCACAGAAATATTACGAATGAATATTTTTAATGAGGGTCTTACAACAGAACCGCCATTTAAAGCTATACAAACACAAGTAGGGTGAAACACACGACACGGAAACAAACTTAAGATTAGCTTTTATTGTCATTTCTGCAGGAACATCACAAAAAAACAAAAAAAACAATAACAATTTTTTTTTTTTGTAGTAGTAGTAGTAACTATGTGGTGACCAGAACAAGTCCAGTTTAGGTTATACTAGCTTTATTACTATAGACTCATCTGTTAGAAGAAGAAGAAGGAAAAAAAAGAAAAGCTCAGAGGGCGAGTCGTGTGCGTAGCTTATAACCAAACCTCCAGGCGCTAAAAAAAAAATAAAAAATTTAAAGGAATTCTAAAAAAAAAATATATATAAATAAATGTTTTAGGAGAAGGCTGTGGCGACATAAACCCAAACTTCAGTCGAAAGAACAGAAGAAAAAACAGTGGTTCATCCCCAGACGTGAGAATAATGTGATTAATAAATGAACAAACAAACAGGGAGGGTGGAGGTGGAGGGTGGAGGTGGAGGTGGATGTGGGGGGGTAGTGATCTGGATTTAAACCCAGTGTAGTGTGAAGAAACAAAACCTACCGACAAATATTCTACTCCATTCCATTTATTTGTTTCTGGCTGAAACTAATCTCAACTTGAACAGAAAACCTGAACCTGCTGGGCTTCAATTATCTTAAGATTTAAATCACAGGTGAAACTGTCGTCTTCTGAAGCGGATCAGTTGAATCCTGGAGAAGTGTTTCTCCGTGTCGGAGAAGTTCATGAAATGACCGGCATTTCTTTGAATAACGGGAGCGTTACTTCTCAGACTCGACAGCTCACAAAAAACAACTAAGGAGGAGATCAACAACCAGCCCGCCGGTTACCGGAAACAAACAACAACAAAAAGAATCCCCTCTTAGCATCAGAACCGTGAAGCCTCTAGAACCTTTTTCTGCTTCTTTGTTGTTTATTCCATCTGATGACGGCTGTAAACAAACCAGCATGTAACGCCAATAATGCGTGACACTTCCCCCGCTGCTCCACCAGGGGGCAGCAGAGGGCGGCTGCAGAAACGCCTGGTGCCGGAGTCGACCCCCTTCTCTTCAGCCGGATAAAAAGCAGAACCAGAACAATTTGTACCACACAAAACTCGCGTTTCCAGCCCGCCTCCCATTTCGTTTGACGAATAACAGGTGTGGATCGAAAAAAAAAAAAAACACCGACTAAATCCACGGAGCAGTAGTAGAACGAGGACAAGTGGGATTTTCACCTGCAAATCACACTTAGACCACAAAAACAAAATAAAAATACAGACATAAACTCAGGAGACATGTTTCCCTCCTCCCCGTCACCAGCACTCTGTTATTATACGCGGTGCTTTAGGATCATGGGAAAGAAACGTCTCAGGCACAAAGTGGTTCGACCGCGTTTCCCTAATCAACAGGGAACGACTTTAAAAATAAGAAGGTTTAAAAAAAAAAGATGGAGCGACTCAGAAGTTGTTTTTTATATATATATATATATATATATAAACTCTCAATCACACCCAGTTTTTGAATTTCCATTTTAAGAGGATTGGAAACTTTCTCTTTCAAAATCTTTCTC
>VRLP01004895.1:0-10000 GCA_009660295.1 Lophius piscatorius | reverse complement strand
TCAGCGACTGACGGTCAGGAAGATCTCGCCCCGTTACAGCAAAATACTTCACCGCTGCTATTATACGCCACTGAGTTCCAAAGTTCAAAGGCCTCATGATGAATTTCATTAAAGTGACTGGCGAGGATCTTTTAAAGTCTTAGTGATAACGTTTATTTCCACTTTATGACGCCTGTTGTTGGATCTCGTACCTGAGATTTTGCTTTGCTGGCTGGCGTAGCTGGAGTTGCGGGAGTGGCCGGATTGGAATGCCTCTCCAGGACCGGGTTGGGTTCCGTCCGATTCTTCGAGGAGACCTAGAGACACCAAGAAGGGTTCATCTTTGAGATCAAACATTAACTCTGTGGTCGAATCCCACTCCCACTCACAGGAGCTGTGATCCACCATCAGAAGGTCGTGGAACGCTTCCAGGTTTCGCTCCAACAATAAATTCATAGCCGTCATGAAAAAGCGTGAATATTCTTGCACGTTCACTAATGATGGTCCGGTTCCGCAAGCGGAAAAAAAAAAAAAATTCCTGAACTGGACACACTGTGAAAGTTTTTTTTTTTTCATTCTAGAACAATAACAGGCTTCATTTTTTTCTATTTGATTTAAAATCCTTTATAAATGCCGAGTTTATTTTTTCCATGTGTGGAAAATCTTTCTGGAAAAAAACCAAACTTATTCCCAGAAGTTCTGGCTCGGAATAAAGCACATCTGGTTTTAGTCAGGTCGGGCCAGGATGTACGTAGCGATTAGAAATAAGGAAAAATCAAACGTTATTCCTGTATTCCTTTGGACCTCGAATTGGACGTTGGTCGTTTTCCCACATTTAAAAGTGATAAAATACACAAAAAATATTTTTTTAAAATAGATAAAATTTTGACGATAAAATAACAATAATAACTCAACAAGAATTTAAAAAAAATAAAAAAAAGACAGTGTGAATAGGTGGATATTTAAAATTTTAAAACCCTCACTAAATATAAAGAATATTAGAGACAGGATGCTTGCCAAATAGTGAGCCCACTTATCTGGTCTGCTACCTTGATATTGCCAAATAGTGACCCACATTGATAAATTTGAAATCTATGTTATAAGCTGTTTATAAACATTAACTAATGACTCATAAAGTGTATACAACCTAATGTATAACCTGATTATAGGACATTTATAAATCTTTTATTTAATTTGGTCGTTTGGTTTTATTTTAATTTGGACATACATATGTTTGGGAAGTAAGTGTCAATAAAATGTGTTTTTGCACATCAAAAAAAGCCCCTTAGTGAGTGAAATATGAACAATTATAGTTTAATAAGACAAATACGAGTTGGATCTCCTTGAGTCGGTTCATTTAAGGTAAAGTTGGACTAAATTGGACAGTTAGGAAGTTATATCCAAAAAAATAAATTGTGATTTTTGTCAATAAGCTCCCTTTTGTGAGTTAAGTATGAGCCTCTGGAGGATAATACGGTACAAGTTAGATCTCCTTGGGTCGATTTGTGTTCAACAAAATTCCGACTAAATCGGACCAACGGTTAAGAAATTATGGCCCGAACACTTTTGGAGATAAAGCTCCCCCTAGAGGCAGAAATACAGAACTGAAATAGTCAGTCTTATCCCTGACTTTTCGGGGGTGTTTGCGTAGAAACCAGATGGGCTGCTGGACACGAGCGGTACCTGAGCTTATGATGGAGGGACGAGGCTTGGCTGAGCGGCCCAGAGAGACGCCACCGGCCGGCCCGGGCTCGGCTGTCCCCTCCCCCTTACAGTCCAGCTGCAGGGTGTGTTCTCGTCCCGCGAGGATAGAGATGGACTTTGCTGTGCTGGGAGGCCTACCGGAAAAAAAAACAAACAAGCGCAACTCATCAGTCTGGACCAAGATGACGAACGCAGAGCTGCAGCCGATGACGATCGTTTGATCGACGGCGGAGAAACGGAGTCGCTGAAGAGAAAACCAAACTCAAATATGTGTTTGGAAATCGGTTGAAGAGGTTAAAACGACCAAAACGTGGGTAAAATACCTGTGGGCGGGTTTCGTGCAGAACTCCCTTCACAAATATGCACATCTATGATACACAACATATTTGTAGAAGAAGTTATTAGTAATAATAATAATAATACATTTTAATTTATAACGCACTTTATATTTGGATCAAATCTCAAAGTGCTACAAAGTAAAAGCAGATAATAATAATTATATAAAAACATGACCAAAAAGCAGAAATGTTAATTAAAGTTATAGGTTCTGCTAAAAAGGAAAGTTTTAAGTCCTTTTTTAAATGTGTCAGTCGTCTGTGGAGCCCTCAGATGGTCGGGGAGGGCATTCCACAGACGAGGGGCAGCAGAACAAAAAAGCCCGATCACCCATGGTGCTGAGCTTAGTCCGGGGAAGGAGGAGGCGGTATGAGTGGGTAGAACGGAGGGATGGTGTTTAGGTCAGGGGGGTGAGTAGTTTCATTTCATTGTTCATTTAGAAACACGGTGGCTGGAGAACTTTCCCGGAGATTTGATTAAAAAACGATGTTCAACGACGATCACATCTGAATAAAACTAAAGTGATAAACGGTCTGATTGATGGTCAGTGCGTCCACGTCTAAAAGAACGGTTTGGTTTGACTTTAAAGTTTTTAGAAAAAAGTGGAAAAATAAACGACAAGAAAGTGAAGTCCGGGTCGAAAAAAAAAAATCGTCCATAACTCACAACTGGATCTACTCACGTTTTAAAACACGGATCTCCAGACAGAAGAGTCATCCCAATGATCACCTTTAAGAGAAACGTAAAAAAAAAAGAAAAAAGTTTAACCACACAGTTAGAGGCAGCATCAGCAAAAAATAAAATAAAATAAAAATACACGTTTTATTATCCGAGAGTTGACACGCTCTGATTTAAGAATGAATAAAAATGAAAACTATAACATAGTTGTGAAATTCTTACCCAGAATCCATTGTGTTTGTAACAGAGTTCTTATAATTCTAATAATAGTTCTAATGTTAATTAAACAGGGAAAAAACTAGAAACCTGAACCGTCCATAGAAAGATTTTCTTTCTTTTAATAAAATGTATTATGATATAAAAATAATTATTTTAATTTTTTTTTAATTTTAAATTTAAAAAAAATTAAAAATTAAAAAAAGGGGGGAAAACAGAAAAATAAATTAAACGTAGCGACTAAAGCTGTTACTGTTATTTTTATTGTTATTGCTACAGTCTATTAACGGGAATCGTCCATATAACCATTAAAAACAATCAAAGACATTTCACTGGTGTTAAATGACAAACGGGACAAAAGATTCTTTACGTTTCCTCTCGAGTCGCTTCTGGCTAAATGTTTTGACTGGAAGCAATCCCGGAAAGGGTCGAAGGTCAAAGGTCAAAGTGTCCCGAGTTAATGTTTGAGCTGGCTTCAGGTCATTAGTGGCTGAATGATGAATGTTATCACAACATTCTTGTTTACACCTGGACGGAATAGACCGGACCGGACCTGAAATAAAATCCTCTGTTAATGAAGGGCAGCGTTTGGAACAGCTTCCTCACAGCGAGAAGGTTCTGGGTTCAAATCCAGCGCTGGCCTTCTCCAAAAACATGTCATATATTTGAACCGGTGACTCTAAATTACCCCCCCGTCTTGTCAGCAGGTATGGGCTCCAGCCCACTGCCACGAACAGAACAGGATAAGCTGGTACCGATAATGAATCCCAGATTAAAGACTCCATTGTTCTTATGGGGTTAACGATATAGACGTCAATTTGAGAAAAACATGGAGAGGTTTTCTTCTTTTCATATTTCCAGCCCCTCACATCTCCTTGCCTTCAGTATGGAGTTGTCCTGCCGTGTGTTCTTGGTGTCGTATCCCTCCAGCAGACAGCAACGCACGGTGGAGCCAGAACCCGCAAACTCCGCCATGTTGAGGTCAGTGAAGCCCAGCTGAAGAAGAAGAAGAAGAAGACATGAATGTGAAGAAGAAGAAGAAGACATGAATGTGAAGAAGAAGACATGAATGTGAAGAAGAAGACATGAATGTGAACAAGAAGACATGAATGTGAAGAAGAAGAAGAAGACATGAATGTGAAGAAGAAGAAGAAGACATGAATGTGAAGAAGAAGACATGAATGTGAAGAAGAAGACATGAATGTGAAGAAGAAGACATGAATGTGAAGAAGAAGACATGAATGTGAAGAAGAAGAAGAAGACATGAATGTGAAGAAGAAGACATGAATGTGAAGAAGAAGACATGAAGAAGAAGTGAATATGAAGAAGAAGTGAATATGAAGAAGTGAATATGAAGAAGACATGAAGAAGAAGAAGTGAATGTGAAGAAGAAAACGTGAAGAAGAAGAAAAAGTGAATGTGAAGAAGAAAACGTGAAGAAGAAAAAGTGAATGTAAAGAAGAAAATGTAAAGAAGAAAACGTGAAGAAGAAGAAGTGAAGAATAAGAAGAAGCGAAGGTGAAGAAGAAGAAGGAGGTCAAGAAGGAGGAGGAAAAGAAGAAGGTGGTGAAGGAGGAGAAAAAGAGGAGAATGTGAAAAAGAAGAAGGAGGAGGAGAAGAAGTAAGAGAAAGGATGAGAAGAAAGAGAAGGAGAAGAAAAAGAAAAGAAGGTGAAGAAGTAGAGAGGTCAATGTGAAGAAGAAGAAAAGAAGAAGTGAATGTTAAGAAGAAAGTGAGAGAAGAAGGAGGAGGAGGAGAAGGAGGAAGAGCAGGAGAAGAAGAAGAAGAAGAAGAAGAAGAAGAAGAAGGAGGAGGTGAAGAAGAAGAAGAAGACATGAATGTGAAGAAGAAGACATGAATGTGAAGAAGAAGAAGAAGGAGGAGGTGAATGTGAAGAAGAAGAGGGAGAGGAGGAGATTTTATTCTACATTCTCTAATGGAGGGGTTGACTAGCTCTTATTTTGGGCCTGTGTTTAGAACCAGAAGGTTTCCTGTGACACCCATCATTTAGTCCATCAGCCACCTCACAGGTTAGAATGTTGGAACCCACCCGTCCATCTCCACCGACATGGAGACACAACACCACCCTCAAAGTTTCCTTCCAGGAAAATAATAGTTTAAAGATGGGGCTGAGGAAAAGATCCAGAGCCTCACCGGAGTTTTAAAACTCAAACCACAGCGAGAACGAGACACGCTGCTCCGAATATCCTCTGCAGTTCCTAAATATTCAAACGTGTGGAAGAAAAGATTCGCCGATGGATCGGAAAACGGGTCCGAAACAAAACAAACAGAACTCCGCCTGTATTTCATCGCGACCGAAGTTTAAATATTAGGATTCCATGTTCGCTGAGAAAGGATTCCGTGGTCGAGTCGAGCATGTTTGGAATCTTTCTGTTTATTTTTCTTACTTGTTATTCCACCGTCGGGGAGTCGACCGCATCACGGCGAGTCGTAACGGGGCCGAGCGGCGAGAGAGCCGCCTGAATAAATACGTTTCCACACGGACAATAACAGTTGTTTGTTTTGTTTTTATTAACAATACCGCTTTGGGGCCGAGGGGAAACAAACAAAAAACCCTTTTCCAACCTTCTTGCTAATGGAAGAGCAAACAGGTTCTTAGGAGGTGCGCGAGTCGAACCAACTAAGCACTGGAACCGGCACCGAACTAGCACCAGTTCTTAGTGGTGGAAAAGGGGGTAAGAGTGACTCTAATCTGATGAAAAGAGCTGCAAACTCAATAACTTTAATGCATCCATGTCAAACTGTCGTCCCCCGACAGCAAGGGTCTATCGCTGAAAAAAGCCCCCCAATCCCCTGCGTTGTACAAGCAAACCCCCTTGATTGAACTCCTCAGATTAAATGTGACTCATTAATAATGTCTAACAGTCCATATTGACCCAACCTTACTATTTCTCTATGAAGTCAGCAGTCTGTTCTAGGATCAGATCCCATAGTGACCCAATACTGAGGATAAATACAGTTATATATAACGTATAACTAAATTAAGACACAATTGGAATTGCGGTTTAGGAAGTAACTGATAGGAAACTGGGTTTTCCACAAAAAGCTCCACGTAATAATGAGCAGTAGAGTCAAATACGAACTACTATCGTTATCGTTACACAAGAGAGATCTCTTTAAGTTGATTCATACGAACCAATTGGGACATAATCACAAAATACGGCGTCAAAAAAGCGCCCCCTAGTGAGTAAAACATGGTGTATACAAGTCAGATCTCCGGGCGTTGATTCAGATGCAGCAAATCCGGACTAAATCAGAACAATGGTTGAGAGACGATGGCCCCAAAACTAACAGCTTTTTCAGAAAAAAGGTGAGTAAATTCATGATATTCACGCGCTAGATCTCCTGGAGTTCATTCATAAAAACAGATTTGGACGAAATCGGACCGACGGTTGAGAAATTATTGCCGGTAAAATAAAAAAATCTGATTTCGGGAGATTAAACTCCCCCTAGTGGCGGAAATATGCGACTGACCTTTCCCAAAATCATACCATTTCTTCCTCACACTCGGGTCTATAACATTTGAAAATGACCCATGAAAAATCTTTTTGCTTGAGTTATAGCGCTAAAACAAACAATCTCCGGCGAATGCGACATTGAGGATTTCTAAAGAACTCCGACTTTTCGGGGCTCTAAAATCTTAGAAAGGTCAATCTTGGGTTGACCTTTTCATCGCCTGTTAGATCTTAAGATCCAAACATGACTATGAATATGACTTTAGGAGTTCAACTCGAAGTCACAGTCATTGTTTGTGCCTTTCAAAGGTTCCGACGTTCCGACTTCAGAGTACTTGCTGTGCTAGCATGAAGCGACCTCCAGTTTCCCCGCGCTAAGGACCAAATGTGTGATGTTATCTTAACTCGTTGAACATCCTCCGGGTTTCCCTTTCTTTAGGAGCTTGTGTTTTCATAGGTGTGTATTTAAGGAAGCCGACTTCTAAGGAGGGAAGCCGGGTATATATTTAAACCAAAGGATATCTAAATGGAGAGCGGGCAGAAACGGAGGAAGTAGTTCCTGCCCGCCGAACAACGCGCCGGGATCAACAAAGGTTTAATCTTCATTAGGTGTCCGACCTTGTTATTTCACAGTTACGGTTAGAGGGGTGTTAGCCAGCAGGATGTTTTTGCAAATTCCAGGCAATTACAACTATAAGGAGGAAGAGGTTTTTCTCTTCTTCTTTTTTTTGATTTAGCTTGAAGTGCGTGCTTTTCAAAAGTGTGGCGAGGAATGCTAATATTTACAGGACGGGGCGGTGAGGGTTTACAGAGACCGACAGCGGCTCATCTGTAAGTGCCTCTATGTGTTTATGGAGACGAGAGGCGAGGAGACACCGGCGCTTACCTTCGTGTATGCTTTTCCTCCTTTCAGTTCCTGCGGGGAAAACAGGAAAACAGTAATGAAGCCGTCGAATCATCGTGATCCGACCGACGCGACTCCGTGTTACAGCGACCTCCAATTACAGAGGGAATTGAGATTACACCACAGCCGTGGTTCCACAGAGGCGGCGTTCACACGGGAGGTTCTGCCCAGAGATACACTGAACACATTTTTCTTTTTCACATTTTTGCCTCTGAAACCATTTTTGATGTAGAAAGCACTCCTTTTTTTTCCTTTCTGGTTTAATCAAGTTTGGGACGCTGGGTAAAAGTTAATGCATCAGGAGGCCACAAGTTGATTGGATGATCAACTGACCCTATTGTTTTACTGACTGACCGGTTAATTGATTAAATGAATTTGCATACTTGTACAATAGCGTAAACATTTCTTTAGAAATGGACCGAAGCAGATCTTGGATAATAGATATATAAAAACATGTTTTGGGTACTCTTTACAATTTGGAGAAATAGACCAACCCCCTTTTCCCTCCGCCAAGAAGGTCATGTTCTTACCGCTGTTGGTTTTTTTTGTTAGCAAGTTTACAGAAAGATTAATTGGTGAATTTGCGTGAAATTTTACCCAAGTATTTTCACAAAGCTACCTTTTTTTCTTATAACACATACGTTAACCTTTAGAGTCTAACCAATCGTTTGCCTGAGGGAAGTTGTCGCCGCATTTAATAAAAAAATGATTATTATATCGTCAGTATTTTTCATCATGTGAAGAAACAAGAAAAAGGGGGTTGTGGGTTGGTAGAGCTGGCGGCTCTGTGTGCTGAGCAGAGACATGGAAGTGGAAAGGGCAATATAATGAGGAGAGTTAATGGTTCCAGAGTATTTGAGAGATATTGAGAGGGTTTGTTGGAGTTTTTGGTAGATTTAGAGGCGGGCAACAACTCGTACACGGGAAAATCGTGAAGAAATTTTCCAAAATAAAATCATTTCATTGATTCTGATCAAATATAATCCTGTCTTGGGTAATGACGTCGGGGGTTTACGTGGTTTATCCCTTTTGTTCTTCATTGAATTTAGTAAAATTTCAAATCATAATGTTACAAAACAAATATTTTTGTACATTAGTGCATGTGCGATAAGTGAAATGCTTCAGCCACAGATGATGTGGCGACCTCTACGTTTATTTATTACTAAAGTCAGGAATGACCTCCAGGTTTTCACGTCATTTATAGGGATTTCATTTTTGACTCCGTCACAACCCAAACGTTTTAAGACACGGCGCTGTTCCTGTTCATCTCCAGACTTCAGGAGGACGTACCTTCCTGACGGACACCCTGCAGACCGAGGGGTCCAGGACTCCAGTGTGGGGGTTGGCGCTCATTTTAGACACAAAAGTGAACCTCTTCCTCCATCGGACACAGTTCTCCTGAACCTCCTCTCTGTAGGGAGAAGAAAAAAAATCAGCAGGAGAAAAATCATTTCTTGGGATGAAAACTTTGGTATTCATCATCTCACTTCCTGAGTTCTGTGCTTTAATGATGAAGAAACTCTATTTACTGAAGGCTGTTGAGAATTCAGATAACATATATTAAAGAATAAAGTATAAATAGTTTCTCTATACAAAGTGGCAGCAATCTCAAACATTTATTATACATAGATTTAGAAAGAAATACCAACTTAACAAGACCTTTACTGACACACGAGGTCAAACACAGATGTTCTCTGGAATCAGCAACTAGTTTGTCTTTATTCTCAGAGTATGACTCAGAACAAAATTTGTTTTCCAGTTATTTCATCTGTGTCTCACAGAGAGCCTTGTGACCGCCGGATCCAATGAGATCCAATAACTGAATTACAGAGTCCATTCCCATGATCCTTCGGGAGACAGATGCCTCTCTGTGACATAATGTCAACGTGACAGCTAGTCGCTGACCTGACAGGCACTGATATGATGGATAAACAAACTTAGACGAGTTTTTCCTCCTGGTTTACTGACAAGTGAGCCTAGCGGGGAATCACAGAACAGACTCGTGTGAAAACACAGTTTTCTCTCGTCAGAACCGCCACTGGACCAGCATCCATGCATCCCGGCTAACTCGTGGGAGCACAGCAGTAGGTGTACAAATAGATGTGTTTGTTCCTGAACACAAAAGCCGATGTGAGCGGTGGCACTTGAACCAAATTCCAAAGACGTGTTGCAGAAACCCGGCTGCGAGCAGCGAGAGAAAGAATGCAGATCCGGGCGAGATAGATTTTGTTTACTTGAGATGTGCAGTGTGCTGCTCATCAAGAGTCTTCCAAGTTCATCGGTAATATTAGGCATCGTCACGCAAACATTCTTTGACACTCTGTATAATAGATAAGTTGTTTCAACCTTGATTCTTCTTAAGACATTAAATAATGCCAGCTTTCACTTCTGAGGATGTCAAGACTTTATTTGTCTCATGATGTAGTTAGTTACATACTTTTGGGTTTCATCGGCTCACAATAAACACAAATCTCACGCTAGGGAGGAACCTAACCCTAACCCAACGATTATTTTAAGTTACGTCCCGCCTGAATTACATCTCCGAAATTAACTTAAAATAGCTCCTATAGACCTAAAATCATTTATTTACTATTTAATATGTGTGAGTGATCGGTTACTATGTGTGAGTGATCGGTTACTATGTGTTACTATGTGTGAATGATCGGTTACTATGTGTTACTATGTGTGAATGATCAGTTACTATATG
>VRLP01004894.1:0-43119 GCA_009660295.1 Lophius piscatorius | reverse complement strand
ACAGTGAAACAGTCCAGGTTCATACAGTGAAACAGTCCAGGTTCATACAGTGAAACAGTCCAGGTTCATACAGTGAAACAGTCCAGGTTTCTACAGTGAAACAGTCCAGGTACACATAGTGAAACAGTCCAGGTTCACACAGTGAAACAGTCCAGGTTCATACAGTGAAACAGTCCAGGTTCACGTAGTGAAACAGTCATGTGATCCAGCAGCAGTAGATTTCACTGAGGCTCAGTTTTATTCTAAATACGGTCGTGTTTCTACGTGAAAGAATCTGTTCTTTCTAATCTCTGGATTGGAGAATCGAAACTAATGCAGTCATTTCAGATTAAACCTTCATCCTGTGACTGAGATCTGGGATTAGAGCACAAAGATTTCTGGGATTATACCCACGACAGCAAACCCCCTCATTTACACAGAAACGAGCCCCCGTATCGATTGTGTGCAGAATGTCGAGGGTTCATCGTTTGACACCATCGCTCCTCATCCACTTTGTTGCGTGAGGCCTTTCTCCGCGTCGTCAAAGCCGCGTGATTTAATCCCTGGGGAGTCTCGCGGGGCGGGTCTGCATGATTGTCTCCCTGAAGTAATGGCCCTCTGTTCCAGCAAAAACTAGAGCGGCAGCATAATTAAATTCCACTCTATATTCAGCCGGCGCTCCCTTTCGCTTTACCAGGTGAGCGCTTCTTCGCCGCCTGTCGCCCGGAGCGTCTTTGGACCGCTTCGGCGGGTTTGGGTTCAGATCAAATTGAATCAGATTGTATTTCTAAAACAGAATAAATTAGTTTAAGGTGATGAACGGTCAGAGAGAGAGAGTAGAAGAGTAGATCTTATAATTTGGACATAGTAGTTTTTCTGTTTGAAGGATATGTTATGATCCAAAGCTTTGATGGTCTGGTTCCTCTTCAACCAGTCCGGGTTATAACTACTAATATTGCTGAAGATTTTTGACTTCCTGTCAGATCCGTACAAGAAGAAATCAGACAGGAAGTGGTGTTCTTTTTGCTTCGACATCCATCCTTATGTGTATCTTCCTTTGGAAGGCACCATCCTAGGTTTTACAGTGTTTTACGTTTGCTGAGACCTACGAGCGAAACTTCCTGCGTCTTATAATGGTCCATTGAAGTGATGATGTCACTGACCAGGGTGGGCAGTGATCGGGTTTGGGACTTTGGGCGTCTAGTCCAAGTGGAACCAAACGTGTGGAAAAGCATTCAGAGAGCAAACATCCGACGAAGTAGAACAGAACCTGAGATTACGTAAGAATTCATGCAAATTTCTCCATGAATGTCTGAGTTATTACCAGCTTATCAAACTACCGACAACAACAACAAACTCCTTAAGTATCTTTCAAATACTAGCCGCTCCTTTCTTGTGCTTTCCACTTCAGCATCTTTGTTCAGCCCACTGAGCCCATCCTGCTCCACCCCCAAAGGAACATCAAAGAACTCGAAGCATCAATCCCCAAACAATTCTCAATAGTCAATTGTCATAATTAATGTGGCCCCTTTGACCTGTGGTGTCCCTCAGGGCTCCATCCTAGGCCCCTTACTCTTTATGATGATCTCCATGCTGCCACTGGGTCAAATTATAAACAGGGAAGAAGGACACATTTTAAATAAATACATTATCATATCTACAAGAAGCCAAAACTGAAAAAGACAAAAATGTCCCTACTGAGGCAAAAAAGGTTTAATCAAAAGTATTTTAGTCGATATATCTTGTTCCTCTGCTTTCGCCCCCGTCGCCTGCAGCTCCTGTCTGCTCTGACACTTTTATTATTCATTAACGCTTCAGTCAATCTTTCAGGCTGATTGTCAGACATCTCATAAAAAGCCCAACGACTGACTGACATTCAGCAGAGCATGATGGGTAAGGACGGAAATCAATATTTTAATATTGTCAGAGGACACGGCGGCAATGTCTGCCTCAAAGTTCGGAGAACTTGTCTCTGGGACGGGTGCCATTTTGGGTCAAGCCGGTTGTATTCATTCAGCCCAAAATCCCACTTCACAGGACCTCAGTGGTCCGATCTGAGTGGGGGAGGGGGACGTAGGAACTCCCAAGACCCACAGCTTTGTACACGACATACAATTTTCTTATTGAAGTGGAAATTCTTGGTCTGTTTCCATTTGTATCTCCGTTTGAAAAAGCAGAAGGGAAGTTACCGCCTTTCTGTCTGTAAACATGAATTCCGGAAAAGGTCAAGCTGCTCCGTCCGCCTGGAGTCACTCGCAAAAAAAAAAAACCCGTGGATCTCAGAGAGCGGACCTCTGGATGTGTGTGACGCTGTGTTGGAGTTCATGGAGCCAATGTTTGGATTGACCCCTACTTGACCCCAGATGTTGATTCTATGATGAAGACTTCTTACTCTTCGCTTGGTTGCCGCAGCGGTGGTTAAACTTAAATGTTGAACTGCTACCGGTTTTTAAATCCTCCCATTAATCCGGGCGTTTGGACCGGCACCAACAGCTTACTGGCTGGTACTGGGTGTTGGGGCCCCAACCAGGATGTGAAGTCAACAAGATACCTTTGCTCTAAACTATATAGCTTAGATTAGCTATAGATTATAGCTTTTTTATATTATATGCTTTAAAGTTATAAGTTTGTTTGTTTGTTTGTTTGTTTGTTTGTTTGTGAGAAGGACTACCCAAGAACTTCAGGTGTTTAAAAGCATTTAAGATAGAATCAAATTAAAATAATGAGGCGTTTTTGAGTTTGTGACTATTTCTTCCTTTGTTCCATTGATTCCTTTGATGTTTCTTTTACTTGGTGGGGGTTGTGAAAATAAATACTTCATGTATAAGAATAGACATGTTGTCTCTGCTGACTGTTGGCAGGTATTTTGCTTCATGTGTTCATTATAATGTCATTTTCTGGGCGTGGACTCAGCGTCACTCAAGCGTTTTCTATAATAATACGTGGACAACGTGACGCCGAGGACGGTTCCTCTCTGAAAATCTCCTCAACGAAGTCCCGACCCAATCCTTCAAACCCCGGCGCCTCAAAGGCCAGGAGATGGTCAAAGCCTTTAATTACCTGGCAAGAGAGATCTGCTGCTCTCTATTTATTTTTTTTTTTCCTAAAATGCTGACAGAGGAGATGAAACCTCAGAAAAGCCACAAATGTCAGAGTCCATATGTCTCAGAATTCAAATGCAGTTCATGCATCAAGGTCCTAAAGCCGAGGCTCAGACTAGTATTAATGTGTAATAACTCTGTAATAGATTGGCAATAAAATCGAGGTGCAGAAAAACCAATTACACATAAAATCATACATTTACATTGTAAAAAAACATTAAAAAAGAACAAAAGAAAAACATTGCCAGCATAATATAAATAAAAAATACTGTAGTGATGATGATCATACAAACACAACAACAGCAGAAATCACCAAAAGCAATCAAAAGATATTTAAAATACTTCAAAATTAGACTCACCGAAGCCGTTCCCCATCTGACGACTAAGTCTGTACTCTTTTTTTGTTTTTTATAAAAATAGTTCCATCACACGGTTGAAGTCGACTCTGGGGCATTTAAGTCTTTTTCCCATTTGCATGGAGGTCCTATTTCCCCCTATAAGTTATAATTTGTTGAAAACGGACGCTCAGCAGGAGCAGAGGATATGAATGAAGTGCCTTCCTCATGCGTGCAGGACCAGCCTAAGGGAAAAACACGCCCAAGTCTACCTACTGCGCGATTACAAGGAAAGTTAGCTTTAACTGTCACTCAGGTTTGTTTGATCCACCCTCAATGGATCAAAATGTCATTTTCTTAAATATCGTAGAAGGCCACGCGGTCTTTCCTGTGGAAAAAGTCGTAGTCAATCATTGAGACCGCCTTAACATTTTCTCCGCCTAGCAACAAATATCCCCAAAAATCTAATTTTTTTTTTTAAAGATTTCACTTTTTCACTATCCAATGTTTTGAAAATATTTAAAAACATTGCTTTCCAAAAAATGGAATTTCATGGTTAATTTAGAGTCTTTAAGAAATGAAATTAACAGTAGATAAGAATACGCAAACAATTCTTTTTTTCTAATGTTTTTTTCTTTTCTCAGTGATAAAATAATAAACCTTAACATGGCGCCAGTCTGTGGTTGGTTGGTAGGTAGCTAGATGGATGGATGGATGGATGGATGATGGATGGATGGATGGATGATGGATGGATGGATGGACAGATAGAGAGATAGATAGATAAAGTATAGCATATAATCGATTTCTAGGGGTTTTCAGCTGTTGTGCTGTCATAGCTTTATATATCTATATATAGACAGAGAGAGAGAGAGAGAGAGAGAGAGAGAGAGAGAGAGAGAGAGACCCAGGCGGTGTGGGACTCTTTGACCTTGGTGGAGTTGTGCGCTGGACTGTGTTCCACTCTAGCTTTTAAAAATGTTATTCTGGACCAACGCTCGCACCATTTAGCCCAATTTATTTTTCCGTGCGGGTCGCCCCGCTCTGTTTACCTCACATGTCAGTCTTTCTCCAGGTGGATGCTCCTGCTCCCGGGGTTTCTGCACACACCTCACCTCCTCTGGCAGGAATCTTTGGTCATTAGGAGGAGATGGCAGCGTTGCAGGAAGGTCTGCCGCTCTCCCGAGACGACCGGCCTGCCTCTCCTCTTTACCTCCCTATCACTCCCTCCCCTCCCATTCACCTCTCCTCCACTTCATCTGCGCCTCCCGCTTCTGTCTCTCTCCCTTTTCCCCTGGCGTTTCCCGCCTTCACCTGTAAGCCTCATTCCGGTGTCGTGTCCGAGACCAACCTTGACGCGTCGCTGGACCAGAGCGTCGTCTTCTCCCTCCCGCTAACGACCTCGCTCGGCGTGACCAATCAGCGATGGCGACGGCGTGCGGCAGATAGCGAAGTCCATCCTCCCGAGGAATAAATGATTCATTTCCTGCTTTTCCTGGCGTGTGAGTGAGTGATGTCCTCACGGGGAGGAAAAAAAACCCCTGCAGATAACGGTTGCATAATTTACATAATTTATTATGCGTGGAGCAGATGTTTGATCGCAGGTGTGAGACCGTCATCTTCGTCCGAACGCTAATTTGTCACGTAGAAGAGTGTAAAGTGGGTGACATCATCGACGGACGATTATGTCCCGGGATGAGTTAAAGCCCGCCGTCAGGGATTAAACCTGCTGTGTGATTGTGGGTCGGGGTGTAAACACGGCCCCCGGTAGATTAGATCTGTTACTGTTTACATATGAACCCTTCATCCGGGTGGGACTGAACCCAGACGACTTCATCGATGTTTGATCTTTGGACCAACAGGAACGCCTTCATGTCGGAGAACTCATCACTAAATGTGCTAAAGGACTTATCGTGTTCAGGGTCGCAGGGGGATCAAAGCGACTGGGCGAGAAGTTCAGGCTCAAAAATAGAGACAAACACGTATATTGACACACACACACACGTCTACACACATCTACACACATCTACACATTGACACATGTGCACACACACATCTACACACATACACACACTCCTACACACATACACCTACATAGACACAAAAGCACAACTCTAACACGCACACACACACACACACATACCTATCTTCACACACAGAAGCACACTCTCTAACACACAGTCCTACACACACAAACAGACATACACACACACACACACACACACACACACACACACACACACACACACACACACACACACACACACACACACACACACACACACACACACACACACACACACACAAACTGGATTAAATTGGACCAACGGTTGAGAAATTATCATTTGAAAACTTTAGGATATAAAGCTCCCCCTATGGTGGGAATTATACAACCCACATTCCCCAAAATTACTCCAATTCTTCCTCGCACTGACGTCTATGTGGGTATAAAGTATGAAGATGAGGATTTTCTTCCTTTATTTTTTTTCTATATTTATTTTTTTCAACTTTCAAATCTTACTGGTTCTATTAAATATTGACGTATGAAAAACAACAATACCATTTTAGAATAGAATAGACGGAATTCCCTCTTGACACTGAAGCAGATTTTCCGCCCGGCAACAAAACAGATGGAGAATCTGGTTGGTTGAAAAACCGAATTGATCTTATTTGGCTAATGGGAACCAATTTCTTTAAATTCAAACAATCACTTTGGACAATCTCTACGCCAGCAGAGAAGGTTCTGCTGACCTGCACAGGTTTCGCATTTTAGCTAGAAACCCTTATCCAGGTTATTGCCCCGTCTCATTCCCACAGCATCCCATCCAGAACCGGAAAGTCTGCCTACTAGGTCCGGATGAGATGTTCAGGGCGTTAATGTACCTCCGCTGGAAACACATAAATGTGAGACGATCGGACCGACGTGACGTATTTTATAAAGTGAGCGAAAGTGTCCTGGGTTTGAGTTCCCGGGTTGAACGCTGGGTCACGGACCCGACTCTCACGTCCCAGGTCTTTTTGTGAAACCTCAACACGTCTCTTTTGGATCTCGGGGTGTAAAAAGAACCAAAGTGATGTTTCATGTTGAGAGCCTCGTTGATGTTTTTCTGCATAGCTTCGGTGCCAGAACCTGAGAAAAGTGTAAATTAATGTTGAGAACGTTTCACGAAGGCTTTGTTTTGGCAGGAAGTCTTTGCTCGTCACAACAGCGGGACAGAAGTGTCAGAATGTGATGAGCTGGGATTAGATAGCCGTGATTATAAACCTCTCCTTCATGGCAGCTGATCAAACTCCTTCTCCTGCTGTTTAAACCCGATTTGAAGGATTTGAACCTCGTTTTAAGGTCGAAAGTTGTGGTTTTATGATTTTAAGCTTCTTTGGGTTTGAATGGCTATACTTGTTTTTTTTCCCATAAAACCCACGACAGGAAATGAACTTTATCTCTAATACTCTAATGAAATCTATCTATCTATCTATCTATCTATCTATCTATCTATCTATCTATCTATCTATCTATCTATCTATCTATCTATCTATCTATCTATCTATCTATCTATCTATCCATCCATCCATCCATCCATCACAGACATCATTTATCCCTGATGCTGAGTCAGCATTTTATTATTTTTTTTTCCAAACTGCATTAACGCCTTCAGAAAACTCGGAACCACAAAGATGCTTCAGGTGTTTTTGTTGATTTCACAATATAATATTATTCGGCGCTGAGGCAGCGCCATAAAAGCAATGATGTCTTTATGTCCTCTCCTCATTGCAGAAGGTTCTCTCTCTGTGATACCAAACATGGCTGCTGCTGCGGCGCCGGGCTGGAAATCAATAGAGCCTCCCGTTGAGTCGTAAAGATCGCAGACTTTCCACCGGGGGAAGAAGCAGAGCGTGAGTTAAGCTGAGGCCTTTTTTCGGAGAATGACTTAGAATATATCGTGATGAGTTCTAGTATTTTTAGACACACAATGAGATTCTGCGGCCCTAACGCAGTTTTTTAAATTTCATTTTAGTGTAATTGTATTCGAATCTTAACTCTAATTATGCAACAACACATTTGTTATAATTGGTTTTAATATTGCTGATTGCAGTTTAAAATGTGATAGCATTGTGTATTTATTTTGATAACTACATGGGCCCATATTTACTGTAATGTTGTTTTTATGGGTAAATTACCAGGCGTGCTGCTGCCTCCTTATGAGAGATGTCTTAAATTCATCTTCATCTCGTTTCCTGCTTGAATAATTGTTGAATGAAAATTAAGAAAATAAAATAAAATAATGAACTGGATAATAAAAGGTGATATTAAAAACATGCTTGAATTTAAACTAGATTAAAATGAAAATGCCTCTTTTTCTGGTCTATTATCAATAAAAACAAACCACATCCACCTGCAGGAGGAAGAGGAGGAGGAGGAGGAGGAGGAGGAGGAGGAGGAGGGGCTTTTGAACGCCATTAGTTACGATTTTTCTGAATGAAGAATTTAACAGAATTATGAATCATATTTTTTCATTTAAAGGAATGTTTGGAAAGCAGGAAATATTCCGGGTATCAATTTAGTGGGGAGGTTCAAAAAGTCAAAAACATGGAAGAAATCGAACCTTTCAAAAATAAAATGCGTGTTTTTTGACGTTTAATCAAATATTGCATCTAGAAAAACGAACCTTTATCACTTAGAGATCAAATACAGAAATGGGAATAAACTTTATCCACAGGAGAGACAAAGTAAAAGTCCTTATTAACAGATGCTAAGCTAGTATAGCATCAATTTAGCAAACACTATTGCAAATTGACTGTGTCTGAAAAAAAGTGTACCCCCTTTTTTGGGGGTATAAATATACGTATTTAGGAGAAAACAGAAGAATAAGATTCTCTAACCCAGTGAGTGGGCCGTCCTTCATCCGGCCCACTCACTGGTTCCATTGTGGTGATTATCTCTCATTATCTTGATAAACAACAACGGGAGGTAAAGAGTTGTCGGCGCTGACGTAGCGGGAGCTCACCGGACTTGTTCGGGCTTCTAAGCGATGATGGTACCCGATCACCATCGTGTTCATCAGGCCGGTCCTCGTGGCGAGAGGCAGCTCCACGCCGCATCAGAGCCAGTCAGACATTAAGGCTCATTAACCCGTCTGGATTACAGCTTGATCCGGGAATTGTCATTTCTTCAGGCTTTTGGTAAATTCTCCAGAATTAACCTCGACTCCGGGCCGACATTAGAGCCGCCCGCTCCGGTCCGAAACGAGGCTCGTTTTCAGCTAATGGCGCCGACGTTGCCGAGAGACAGAACCATTTATCTCTCTTAGGCAGGACATGGTATCTCTGTCGGCAGGAGATGATTTATTCCACAGGGGACGACGGGGGGAAAAATACCCCCCGTGTTCCTCAGAGGCGATATGAGCGGCACCGGTCCACACGTCCCCGTCCTCCATCCGTCTCCGTTGGCCTTTTGTTGTCTTTTCATCCGGGCGCTCTGGCAGCAGCTTTCCGTGGATGACCCGGTTTGAACCCGGGATGGAAAACTTCACTTTCTCCCACACACATCTGCAGATTTGAGTGGGGGGGAAGCGGCCGAGGGGTCTCACGGTGGGACGGAACTTCCTTACGGTCTGATGTTTGGTTTGATTTAATCCAAATTCGTTGCATATCAATCGACTGGAGGAGATCCGTCTTTTTTTTAAATCTTATTTTACTCACGAGGGGGAGTTCGTTTTTTTTTCAAATGAAAAACTCAAAAAATGTTTCATGAATCTGTTTCGTATTTTATACCCACATAGACTTTAGCGCGAGGAAGAAGTGGATTGATTTTTGGAAAGCTCAATTGTAAAGCTTCAACACTAGGGGGAGCTTAAGCTTCAAAAGATTTTGGTACATAATTTTCCAACTGTTGGTCCAATTTTGTCCAAATGTTGTGGTTCGGCGCTTTATTTTGGATATATATTATATTTTACTTTACTTTTACTTATTTTAGTAGTTCATATTTTTCTCAGTATGGGAGCTTCTTTTTATGAATAATAATGTTTTTCACCGATACTTCCTAATTGTTGGTCCGATTTAGTCCGACTTTGGTGAATATGAAACGCCTCGAGGCGATTAATGATATTTTATTCTAAAGTTCATATTTTGCTCTCAAGGGGGCGGAGCTTTCTCAACAAAAAAATACCGTTTTTTCTGAAACAACTTCCCATTTGGGGCTGGATCAAATCTTTTGAGGCAGATTAGTCACTTTGACAGATGTAAGACTTTTCATATTTCATTTTGAGAAAAAAGTCGAACTGAATCAGACAAAGATTTTTTTTTTTCAAGCGTTCAATGGATGTGATGAAGTAGTCTGATTACTGTGGGGTCCTTGTTTGTTCTGTCGGCCTCCATACACACAACATTGATGCCGTACGGTTTCAGTTCCTCACACCGATCCATGTTTCTACTTCATCCTGGAAATACAGAATAAAAAAAGAACTCTTTCCTCTCTGATTTAGTTTGACTTTATTCTGGACATTTAGACTTTTATCTCTACATTATTCTCACTTTTCTTTTTTCCCTCATGTCTGGCCCCAACACTCCTTGGTAGAAAAGTAATAGTTTCTTGAGATGATATGCCATCTTGAGCTGAAGCCCGGTGGCAAAAGTTGTCAAGATGTATTTGAATTTCTGTGTGTCATGTATTCCCCCTCTCTTAAAAAAAACCATGTTTACCCTCAAACCTCCTGCTCCAAAGGTGACCCAGAGGCCCAAAACGCTCTGTCGGTTCTGGGTACTGTTTGACATGATGATGCTAAATTCAGTGAGCGCTGCTTTTAAACCCTTTCTGGTATTACTTATTTTACACTGCAAGGACTTAATGGATTCGTCCGTGGAAGACGGAGAAATCCTGCAGTATATCAGTAACGTAATATTCACCGGCGACGCCCCAACCAGGCCGGCGCCGTCAGCCGCCACAGCAAAAGGTAAATCCTCCCAAAAGACCCCAATCCACCGTGTTATTGTGATTTTTGTCATTGTGATGTCAGTGGTTGTAATGTAATGGCCAATGGACAGACAAATTTGTTTTTCAGTTTGCCGATCTTCCTGAGACACGGAGACGGAGCAACACTTCATAATAAATAAACGAGACAAACAACAAACTGGGAGTTCTGAAGGTGAACTAAGGATTCATTCTGGGCCTGAGGCGATCCTGCTGAGGTTCTGCCTCGCCGTGGTTTTGACCGTGTTGGAAAAAATACTGCCTCAATTGTCAGAGAGGCTCAGCAATGAGTTAAGAATTTCAATAAGGTGTTGGGTCGTGAAATTCGTAAAACAGTGGAGAATTCTCGCAGATGTGCGATTTTTGTTAAACCTGAAGGGAAAAAAATCGCAACGACACGACAATATTCAGTCCGGACTCCGAGTGGCCTCGAAATCAGATGGATCCACTCCCCTGGTATATATTTATTTATATACTGTATCTTTTTCTAAGCTGAATAAAAAACACGTGTGTGTGCGATCTGCTGCGAGATCAAACTTCGCAAATTGTTTCCACCAAATCTTGGCACAAACCGCAAGTTTCCTTGCAGACGGATGGAAGAAAGAAAAGAATATTATGATTATACCACATTTATTCAAATAGATGCCCCTCAAGATTACAGACTCCATCTCTCCGTCTGGATCGAAATCAACAAACACCAGGAGGAGTGCAAGGAATCACGGGGATTTAACCGTCGGCGCAGGTGTTTCGCACGCCGCCGCGCCGAAACTCGTGGACCGACAGCAACGTGAAACGAGACAACGAGAGGACAAGGCTTCGCCTCCGATTGTTGTTAGCGAGGAAAGGAGAGCACGGCGGTACGACAGGTATCGTTGTTCATCTGGGGTCTGACAGCGGAGCTGCCTGCAGATGTGACAGTCCAGTCAGTGAACGTTCAAATTCTGCTCCACGTGTCCTTGGCATCCTGAAACAAAGGGAGAACAAAATCACGTTGCAGCTAATCTGATGGACGGCGGATAAGACACTCAGCAATTTTCTTTTACTTAGGGAGGGATAACACGACATCTTTTCCTACACCGATCAGCCATAACATTAGGACCACCCCAACCGCAAAACCTCAGCAGGCTTGTGGCGTCCGCGCCACAGTATCTTACATAAAGAGAGGAGGCGGGGCCTCCATGGATCGGATTTGTTTTTCTGGTACAACATGCTGGACCTCGATGGATTGAGGATTGGGGAATTCAGACGCCATGTCAACACCTTACAACAATAAGTGATGCAAGCACATACCAGACCGTCTAGATCACCTGTGTCGAAATCAAAGCCTGAGGGACAACATCTAAAAATAATAAAGACTGGACCGCCGGTTTACAGCACCGACACCACAGATACTACAAATCCCAGGATGCACCGCGATCCATGAAGAGCGCTTCTCCCTGCTCTTCTGTTCTCAGGTATCAGCTTTGATCCAGTCACTCTGATAAACTTTAGACTGAACCTCAGAAGAGACGCTACGGCGCCCAGGAGGAGATATAGATGAGAAATTTAAAAAACACCAACAATCAATAAACGTATTAGTAAATAGAACGTACATTTTTTAATTAACTGGCGAGGTGCGTTCACGTCCTCCAGCTGTTCATTTTGTATCGGAAAAACAAGAAAAAACATGAAATTGCTTACATTTAATGTGAAATGCATCAGTAGGCCGTTCATGCGCCTGACTGTTTTCTGAGGAGCTGCTGCTCTTGACTGCAGGAGCAGAAACGAGGAGCAACAGTTTAACTTTTACAGTTTTATTGTTACAGAAGAAAGAAAACGACTAAATCAGCCCAGACATTTACCAAGAGTCATTTAAAGTTTCTTTTTGTTGATATTGTTAATTAAAATTGGAAACTTGAAAAATACAGTTTTCTGGCATCAGACTGTGAATAAAAACTTTTTCGTATACAGAGGGAGACATAACAATTAGTTATGCTGATTTAGTTTCTGAATTTAATCTGCAATTTGGGTTTTTTCTTCTCCACTGATTTGTTCAGAGTTCTATAAAGTTGGTAAATAAAATAAGAATAAAATTGTCATAATACCTCAGATCAAACAGGGTGGATCTGAGTTCTGTTTGGACCTCCATCTTTAATTTTGGCCCCCTCTGTGAGTTCTAGACCAAGTCAAATAAAAAGGTGATTCATCACCTTCTCCCATTGCTCCGTGGTCCAGTTCTGATGCTGACAGAACCATTATAGGAGCTTTCTGCTGTGGAAACGGGTCAACATGGTCACTCAGCCTGGTATACATGTGTGTGTGTGTTCTATCAGAACCAGCATGAACTTCTCTGTCAGAACCAACATGAACTTCTCTATCAGAACCAGCATGAACTTTTTTCAGCAATTTATGCCTGAGTAGCTCCTTGGTGGGATCAAACAACACGGCCCACCCTTCACCCTTCACCCTTCACCCTTCACCCATCACCCTTCACCCTTCACCCATCACCCTTCACCATTCACCCTTCACCCTTCACCCTTCACCCTTCAACCATCACCCTTCACCCATCACCATTCACCCATCACCCTTCACCCTTCACCCATCACGCTTCACCCATCACCCTTCACCCTTCAACCATCACCCTTCACCCTTCACCCTTCACCCATCACCCATCAACCTTCACCCTTCACCCTTCACCCTTCACCCATCACCCTTCACCCTTCACCCTTCACCCATCACCCTTCACTCATCACCCATCAACCTTCACCCTTCACCCTTCACCCTTCACCCTTCACCCATCCACCATCACCCTTCACCCATCAAAATCCTCAAGTTTTTTTTTTTCTCCATTTTCCATATATCACCTGGTAGTGGTTATAATGTTATGGCTGATGGGTATGAACACATATGGAAAGCACCACACTGAAAAACAATAACTTCCTTTTTCCCATGATCCAAATTAAGAAGACAAATGCTACTTTAGCAGAGAACTTATGAGTTTTAAATCAGCACATATATATATATATTCATATTCTTTTAATAATCAACCAAATTAGAACAAAGTGTAACGATTGTTACTCCCCGAAGATGGATTCACACTTTTAACGTCTTTCCCTGAATGGCGTTCTGCACGGCGGCACATACTGTATGCGGTTGCAGAGCCTTGGGCGTCACATCCCACTCCTACACGCTGTTCTGGAAACGTAAATGCATATTTATGGGTTCGGAGAAAAAGGTGTTTTTCACACGCGGAGCTTCGGTAACCGTGGCAACCAGACGTTAGCTGCTTGGTTTTAAGAAAGATGAAGTCGTGCCAACATCTTAGGCAGGTTTGACCGTCAGGCGTCGGAGGCGTGGATCCATTGGATGATTCAAAGCTATTTATATATGATATATATTTATATGTATGATGATTTAAGCTATTTATGAATAATATGATATCTTGATATTATTGTTGATATTATATATTTTGTTTTTTCTGATGCTTTTATCTGCTTTTACCTTGTAGCACTTTGAGATTTGATCCAAATGTAAAGTGCGTTATAAATAAAATGTATTATTATTATTGTTATTATTATTATTATTATCATTCAGACTTTTATGTTGGATCGAAATTACGTTTTTAACCCTTTAATGTCCTCACCAAAAAAATAAGAAATTTCTTTGCATATATTATTTCTTTGGAGCCGTATGTTCATTTATTATCTTAGATTTTCTAAATTTAGCAGAAAATGACTCTTAACTTAATTTGTTCTTTACTTTAAAAATAAAAATCAAACTCATGGAATATTTAAATCATGAAACTTTTTATTTCAGTGGAAAAAGTCAGTTTTAATTTGACCCTTATTTTTTTTTTTTGGTTGTATCAAGATACGTATTGTATTATATTGCAGTACCACTGATACTATTGTAAATGTATATTGTAGTACCACTGCTACTGTTGTACATGTATATTGTAGTACCGCTACTGCCGCCGCCGCGTCCTTCGTTTTAATGCGATAACTCAAAAACTGATACATGGATCATTTTCAAATTTTATGGCCACATAGTCCTCAGTGTGAGGAAGAACTGAATTGGTTGGTTGTATATTTCCAATAACAGGTGGAGCTTTATCTCCAAAGGTTTTCCTGCCGTCATTTCTGGACTGTTCGATTTAGTCAAATGTCGGTCAGCATGAATCGACTGGAGGAGATTTTCTCGTAAATATCACTTACGTAGTATATATCTAAAAACACGGTTATAACTCAAAAACTATTTCACGTATCATTTTCAAACTTAGTACCCCCCTAGACTTTAGTGTGAGGAAGAACTGGAGTGATTTGGGGAAAGCAAAGTTGTATATTTCTGACACTAGAGGGAACTTTATCTCAAAAGTTTTCGGTCCATAATTTCTCAACCGTTGATCTGACTTAGTCCAAAATTATTGAAAATCAATCAACTTATTAGGGGGAATTTCTTTTTTTTTAAGGGATTATTCAGGCATAAGTTCTTGACCATCAGAACAATTTAGTTAAAGTTTGGAGCAAATTAATCGACTCAAGGAGAAGATCTGTTTCATAAATATCATATTTTACTAAGTGGAGGTACTTCAATTTAAGTCACTTCAACCTAAAATAAACGGGTTTATGTTCATAAACAACATTTAGATAACAGAATCAGAAACATTAAATTTACCCTATAAAATATATAAATATCCAAATATGAATGATTCATGAATAGATATATAATCCAGCTGTTTTTTTTTCTTCACCTTCATAATGATCTATTAATTATAATCAGTTTTATTATCCCAACACTTCAAAAATGTCATATATCATCATCATTATCCACCAAATGTCAGAGAGAAGAAAAAACGTGTTGAAGAGAGAAAAAAAAAAGGATTCCGACTGAAGAACCCGTTGAACTCTGATTCAGCCACGTGGGACGAAAGTGTGCCGGGAAAATCTACTTATTACGCCGTGATGGAGGAGTAGGTGTGAGATCTCACTCTAGACGATGTGTTCTGAACATTAACACTCGTAACGTTCTGCGGATTAAGGAGCACAAAAAGAACTGAATTATGAGGCGGTGAGTTCAAAAGCGGTGTCTTTTTCAAACCTCCCTGGACGGTAACGTCCTCCATAAACACAGATAACGCCCTGATGTCTGACGCCCAACGATTACGCACAGGAAGTTTCCACGTGCTGTTGTGTTTTTACACGTGTTGGAGGAGAATGCAGCAGCCTTTCAACAATCCTCACGTATGATTGGAGGACAGAAAATCGGAGCTCTTTTCTTCCTGCAGGTTGATCTTTTCCCTTTTGCCTCCGTTCAACAGAGCCGCTGTTTTCAATTTGCGATTAAATGTGGACCCGTTGTTTTTGGGCGCGCCCCCGATTTCACCAGCCCAGCAGACCGCTGATGGCTGTAATGGGAACCGTCCTGAAAACATATTAAAATCTAATTAATTTAACAGGAATGTTCCAAAGGTGTCGGATTATGAGCAAAGATCAATTTAAGCCACACAGGCTTCTTACTAGATTGTTTGTTTGGTTGTTTTTTGTATTGTGTAAATAAATCAGAATCCTGACTTTATTCTCAGAATCCTGACTTTATTCTCAGAATCCTGACTTTATTTCCAGAATTCTGACTTTATTCTCAGAATTCTGGCATTAAACGTAGAATTCCCCCCAACAAATCCTTCATGTAGCCTAATTCTGAAAAACAAAACCTAAATGTTACCTTCGAAGTCTAGTCAGCATTCCCAGTGGCCTGAATCCTCTTCCATACTAAACACTAAATGTATCATAAAAAGACAAATAATTTGGTCAAGCATGTTTTTAAGCAGTTAAATTAAAAGGGAAAAGCAAGAAAATACATAAATGAATAATATTTACAGTGAGAGGAAATGAAGAGGTAATACTGGCTTGTCATGGGATTTTTGTCTTCTATAAGTTGAACATCATATTTGATCAGAATCTGAGGGGCGGGGCCAAAATTACACAAGGTTGAATTGACTATTTCACTATCTTTCCTGATTGAACTACATTTTCTACCCTCAACAGCATTTTTCACCGTGATTTGTGGACTGCAAGGACGCTCTAGAAGATGCTTTATCACCTCTTGTCCACTGGTAGGACACCCCAGAGGCCACTTTATCATGTTGTCTTGCATTTTGCGTGACCCAGAAGGGCAATTTATCATGTTTTATCTACTCTACAGACACCCAGAGGGGCTCTTTGGGTTGGGGGGGCACGTACAGTTAAGAGCTCAAACTGTACAGAAATATTTCCAAGCTGAAAGGACGTGTCAAAGGAAGGTGGCGGGTTTTTTTTTAGAAAAAGAAGAATTTTTAAAGTTCTTCTGCTGGCGGCCAAAATTCATTTTGGCCGCCAGCAAAGTTAAAATTAGCCGATTCTGTCGGCAGGTAGAAAACGATGATGAAGCAAAACATCATCGTTTTATACCTGCCGACCGTGAACAATCTGCTCCACCGGCATAGTATGAAGCCAACGCCTGAGAAACTGATGGAATGCTGGAATTACACTCATGAGGAACTTATTTAAATCGTTTTTGTCCATTCATCAATTATTATTTTAACAATAACAATTGTTTTTTGGTTTAACCTGCAGATTATTTCCAATTTTTTTGAATTAGCTCCTCATAATGGTTTTATTCTATTTATTTCATACAGACAGAAGTCACTAATTTTAGGACAATATTCTATTATACAAAACATGTATGTAATATAATATCTTATATATATTATATTCAATATCTGACTATACATAAACAATAAGAATGAATAATATACTTTACTTTCGTAGAAAAATATAATATATTGCATTTATGCATGTATATATGTATATATATTTAATTTATACCTACGGACACATATTTTTCCACCCACACAACCAAGTATAGTCAAATATCTACACTCGTGTCGCAGAGTTCCGATCTAGTGTATGTAATGTTTTTTTATTGTTTTTTTATAGAATATTAAAGATTAAAGGTTTTTATTGGAGTACAAACAGGAGTGTCTACAGTTCTGCCCCGATGACCAGTCGGTCCTCGGGGGCCCTGACATAGTCTGGCCTCATATTTCTCACTTTGACAGCTGCTCATCTCAGGGAGGAAGGTCGCAGGTTCGTTACCCCTCCCCTGACAACCCTGAACCGTCTGTGAGTCAGAGAGAGGATTTCATTCCTTTTTTCTTTTAATGACAGATATCCTCTGACCAGAGTTAGTTTGACAACCGGGACCTTAAAATATAATAATAATAATAATTATTATTATTATAAGGATTTCAATTACAGATTTTGCCTTTAAGGTGTTTTTCCATGGACCAAATTTGGACTAAATCAGATCAATGGTTGTGAAATTATGGACCAAAAAAACTTTTGGAAGTAAGGTCCCCCCCCCCCTTAGTGTTAGAAATATACAACCAATCTCTCCCAAGTTCTTTCCTCACACTATGATGTTTGTGGACCTAAATTTTGACAATGATCCACGAAACAGTTTTTGAGTTATGGACCAAACTGAAAAAACTCCCCCTAGTGTTAAAGTATGAACTACATAAGTAAAGCAAGACGTAAATCAGTCAATTGCACCAGATTTGGAGTTACCGCTGCAAATTTATGACCTAAAAAGCTTATGAAGATAGATAATATACAACCAACCTTCTTCAAAATCACTCCAGTTCTTCCTCGCACTGAGGTCTACATGCTTAGAACTTTTGAAAAGGATCGTTACATTGTTTTTACGTAATCATGTGACACAAAGGTTCTAAAGTAGCGCCTATATATATATAAATTACATATATATGTACACATATACACATAACTATAGATCTGAATGAGTGAGAGGATTGCCTGCGACACAACATCATCCTGCCCTCTGAATAGTAATCCAATTACATACAAGCTATCGGAGAGCCGCTCTGCTGCTTTTATTTTTTGGGATTTGATTTTCGCGTGCGTGCGGAACCGGCAGCAGAGACGAGTCGCTGTTCCCGCGGCAACAATGGAAACAGAAAAAGGGGAATAATCTGAATGCTGCAGGTTTTTCTTGCAGCGTTTTCTCTCTAGTCCAGCGTTCACAGAACTGTAGGTATTTTTTTGTTTGTTTGTTTGTTTTCAGTCTAGCGTGAAGTTCTTTATGTAACAAGATTCTCGGGTTTAGACGTTGTTTTATTATATAGTTCTTTTTTTTTCTTTTTTTTTTTTTAACAACTTCCTGTTATGAGAAAGTCTTTGGGTTTACTTTATCCTTTATATTTCCTCACCAAGAATAAAAAGCTACGGAAAAAAGATTTCTTTGATTTCTTTATAAAACTATATTATATATCTATATATCTATATCTATATCTACTGTATATATATATTTATATATGTCAATCAGTTGCCATCATTGATATACGAGCGTCTCAGTTGCCATGGCGACAAAACCCATTGTAATAATAAAAATAAGAAGTGAGAAGAAGTCATGAAGTAGAAAGTGCCGTTTGTGGCTAATAAGAAAGAAAATGAATAAGATCGAGATCTAAAACTCTAGACAGTCAAACTTAGCTCGCTTACCCACAATTCTCTCTGATAAATAGACCAGCTAAACTTTCAACGGTGTTATAGACACCTACCTGTCCAGATACGGCAACTCAAAAAAACAAAAATAGACGTTTCGGACAACAGAATGGCAAAAAAATAAATAAATCAAAGAAAACTTGTTTCTGTCTTGTTAGCATGCTGCTAACAAACACACTTTTTTTCAGCCTAGGAGCTTTCAAACAAAACTTTATTGACAATCAGAAACAGCGACAACAGGCTGCAGAAGCCGGACGGGTCGTACAGTGTGAGTTGAAATCAAACGACCACGACTCAAAAGTCGTACAGTTTGAGTCGAGCTCTAAAAGAAGAAGAAGTCTTGAAGAAGAGGTCATCATCGGAAATCCAACCGTCACATGATGTTACGACCTTTATCCACCTCCAGTTGGCTGGTCAGCAGTGGTTGGCCAAATCTAGCATGCATTCAGAAAACTTGAACCCGTCATTGTGGGTTTTTTCTTTTTCCTATGCATTGATCTCAAAAGTCCGTCTGGACCAAAACCCCGAGATTCTAGATGACGGCCGTTGTCAGAGTGAAGTAAAGACAAAAGCATCATAAACACAGCACCAGTGTGTGAGCAGTCAATAAAAATGTTCTTTGTGCATGTGGGCTCTATATATTTTACATTCTGTTCGTTTATTTCCCGAGGAAATGGTGATCCAGTCGCAGCGTCAATAAATCTGAACCGGGAGAGACGGCCTCCTTCTCCTGGTCTCATAAAAGCAGACTACATTTTTTTATAGGTTCATGAGGGAAAAATGGAATAAACCCCCTTCTAAAGCTTTTTTTCTCTGCAGGATTTCATCACGTTTGCAGCTGTGATTAATCAGACACGCGTCTGAAGTGTAACTTAATAACATCCCGCAAGAAAATTACAAGTCTTCTATATTTTACGCAGTGAAAAAAAAAGGCAAAGTAACAGAAACCAAGAAGCCGTGGCGGCTTCGCTTAACTTCCGGGTCACTGCAGTCATGTGACGTAGAATAAAACTTCAATCAACATCTAAAAACAGGGAATAAACTTAATAATGATTTTTACATTTCGTCTGTGGAACCATCTGAGGGCTCCACAGACGACTGAAAGTTACGAGTTTTTTAAAAAAGGACTTGAAACTTTCCTTTTTAGCAGAACTTATAACTTTTAATAAACATTGCTGTTTTTTGGTCATATTTTTATATAATTATTATTATATTTTTTATGGATTCTTTTATCTGCTTTAACCTTGTAGTACTTTGAGATTTGATCCAAATATAAAGTGTTGTAAATAAAAATGTATTATTATTATTATTATCATTATTATTATTATTATTATACAATAAACAAGGTGTTTTATTCCTGCTGAATACTCTTAAGCAGACATTTAAAACCCTTTAGTTGTTTTGTGACATTCTGAGCATTGTTTACACGTCGCCATGGCGACAACTGAAGTCAGTATGCGTAATGGTGGTTCAGATTTTTCTTCTGCAGGTATAAAACACCTTTTTTTTAATCTATGTAATTGTACTTTTTAAATGCTAATTTACTGGAATGTCTGTTATTTTTACAGATATATATTTTTTTTAAAGTGTATGAATGTGAGAAAAAGAAGGTGTGTAGGTTTCTTAGCAAGAAACTGTGTATTCTTCACACATTTGTATCAAATAAGCCACTGGATGCTACTTCCTGTGGAGGCAGATTATTTTTCTTGTTCTGATTTATCATGGAGTGAGTAAAAAGAAAGAAAGAAAAGAAATCTTCAGACATCCGTTTCATATTTTAATTAACTTGCTGTTTTGCTGCTCTTTCATGCAGAACCGTATTCTGATAACAAACTTGTTGTTGCTGTTCGTTTTCATGTTCACTCTGATGGTTTCTTGACTTTTATAGTTCATGTTCAGTATTTTGATTTGTCGCCATAAAACCTCAGGGCAATCACTAATTAGTAGAAAATGATAATAGCTTATTTTTAAAAAAAAAAACAACAACCTGTGACAGTGTGAAATAAACTGATATTTCTAAGACCCAGTTTCCACACTATCAGTGTTTAATGGAATGTCAAAATGTCTTTCAGCAGGATACTGGAGCCCAATTCACTCTCAAAGGTGTCCCAGTGGAGTGTGAGTCGTCTACCACCGATCTATGACTGTGTGTGAATGTGTGTGTGAATATGTGTGTGTGTGAATATGTGGGTGTGAATGGCTGAACGCGGATTTGTGTTGTAAAATGCTTTTAGTGGTCCAGCTTATTATAGAGGCTCAACAAAAGTCCATTTACCGCCTATAAGCACCAAAAATACGAATATATGAGTATATGAAGAGTGTTTCTTCATATACTCAGTTTTCTCACTCATAGTAAGTCACATTTACCCCGCTCACTCTCAACAACCACTCTTGTTTGTGCGTGAATATACAATAATACAATACACAATACAACACAAATACAACACAATACAACACAAATACAACACCATACAACACAATACAACAAAAATACAATACACAATACAACACAAATACAACACAATACAACACAAATACAACACCATACAACACAATACAACAAAAATACAACACAATACAACAAAAATACAACACAATACAACACAAATACAACACAAATACTTTTTAGGCTGAGGGAATCAAGATTTTGCAAACTTCAAAAGTGTGAAGCGACTGAAAAAAGGTTGATAAATGTTTGTTTGGGGCTTGAAAAAAGCTTAATCGACACTACTGGGGCGCTGGTTACGGGAATCACTGTACAAAGATGTACACTGTAAAAAGATAATTGTTTGATGAACCCAACAAAAAAGACAATGTATGCTTATGCATAAACCTAACAACAGCAAAATGGATCAGAACCACCGGATTCACTTTATTATTTTTTTTATCAAGCATGAACAAGGCAATTAAAATGAAGGGATGAATGAATCAAAGATCCGTCCATGACGTGGAGCTGGGTTTTCAGAATAAAAGCTCGTGATGTGGAGTTTCAGCTTTTAAACGTTCCGTCAGATGATGTCGACGTTTACGTAACATTTCCGGTTGTGTTTACGACACAACACAACCTCACTAATAACGTAATGTTGGCTAACGGCGTAATTAAATAACGTTAGTCCGAGTAAAACCAGTCAGAGGTACCGACAAGGCTTTGTTCTGAACACAGAACAAAGTCTTTACTCCTCCAGCGGGTTGTAGGAGTAAACATGACTTATTATCGGCTGTTTCTCCATTAAAAAGAATCACAATAACACAAAAAAACTGACCCGATCACAAGATACACGCCGCCTTTGATGTGTCGGCGCACGCAAACACCTTCCCCCACGAGATCACCGCTCATGTGAACAGTCAAACGGGAATGTTCTTTTAAATTTATTCCTGCTTACTTTCTTTTGCCGTTCCGCTTCCCAGGAAAGATCCATATATTACCAAAAAAAAGACATCAGTCAGCAAATTATGGGCTGTGAAACGGAGCGATTCCATTTAGCCTCTTTTAGCAGAACTCATAAAACACAGTCGTCTCGATGAGGGCGTTTTTTTTTGCGATTCTTGGAGGCAAACCTTTTCCAGACACGTTGGTATTTCTGCTCTCATTATCGCGGCTGATTATAATTCATGGACAATATTAAATGTCAGAGAAAGGCCAGAGATTGTTACACAAATGTTGAGCAGAGAATGTGTTCTTTTATTCTCTCTCTTCCCGCCCCCCCCCTCTCTAACTTAATTTTTTTTTAAAAAAGCCAGTAAATGCCAGTAACTATTTAATGACCTCATTTGGATTAATGCGATTTATTTTCCTGCGACTACAAACGCCGAACAGCAACATTGCTAAATGCTCCTCGTCCCCGAGAGCGGTTGAGTCGGTTTGTGTTCGAGACAGATGCTCCATGAACCATCTGTCAAAACAGAATACATAATAAATGCTGACAGACATTTTTACACTCCCTGATATAAAAACAACCAAAAAACACTCGACTGTCTATTCTATATAAAGGTTTTTAGCATTTATACTCTCTGCTGCAACTCTTTACTGTTTCTGCTCCACAAAACGTCACGCGTCCGTTTCTGTTTGAGCAAAATAAATGCAGGTGTTGAAACTCATCAGCCAAAACATTATAACCACTTATTCATATTCTTATTCCACTTATTTTATTTTTTTTGGTTGTTTTATGAGGATCCCCATTAGCTTCCAATTTAATAGCCGCAAGTCTTCCTAGTCATCCTTAGGAGAAGAAACAACAATTCATTAGAATGCAGGTATTTAACCTTAAGAGCCATAACATTACAACCAATAGGTTATTGTTTTTCGTTGTTTTATTAGGATACCTGGTAGCTTTCAAATTAGTGACCGCTAGTCCTCTTTGGATCCTTAGGAGAAGAAATAACGATGAATGAGAATGCAGGTATTTACAATCATCAGCCATAACATTATGACCACCTATTGTTTATTCTTTTAATTGTTTTACTGCCAATGAAAACCTTTTCCTTGCTTTCCAACTCAACATCAACGTCCGTACAAAATGTTCAGCTGCTGCCTAATATATCCAAACCCACTGACTGGTAGCCATGGTAACGAGATAATCAACGTTATTATGTCTTCAGGTATCAGCGGTTATTATATTATGCCTGTAATTCCTATTAAAACAAGCCGTTTCATTTTGAGTTCATTTGTGGAGCGGAGCTTGGATAAACTGAAGCCGTAGAGATTAGGAATCCGTTGTCGATCTAATTAACAAGCCGAGCCGAGAGCTAATTCACCGGTCCTTTTAATTCCACAGGCAGGATCATTGGATTTAAAGAAGTGCAGAGTCACACGTTCACAAGCATTGTTTTCCCTTCCTGTGGTTTTTTGAGACGTTTCCTCTGCACCTTCTCTGCATCGACATGGAAGCCGAACCGGGTTACGGTCGGCCATGAGGTCTCTGGTTGACGTTAAAATATGGCAGAGGTAATGTAAAAAATAAAGCTCCTGGACACGTTTTACGATTTCATCAAAGAGTGATTTGGCGTCTGCCACGGCTTTAAAGACCTGCCAAACAAATGGGATGCCTGCAAGTAAACATCTGGCCCGTTAAAAACTGACCTCACAAAGTCTGATCAGGACCTGTGCACAGGCAGGTAGTGGCAGCAAAGGATTGTGGGTAATGCAGAAGGAGTCTAAGAGTATTTTTGTCTGGGGGAGTGATTAAAAGTTCTCTTTATATTATTATTCCAGGAACCAAAGTGATTTAAGTGTCCCTGTTCAAGGCTGGATCGCACAACAAAATGGAATTTCGTGCTTTTCTCCGTCACACTGAGAATAAATAATGTTATTTATATGCAAATGCACGCAGTCAAGAAAAAATTAATGTTCTTTTATTTTGCACGTACTAAACAGCAACACTAAGACGGACAAATCCTCTTATTTAAAGTTTGACATTTGGAAATGTAATTCGCCAAATATCACCATTTATTTGTAGAGTGACTTTCAAATGATTGGCATGTAGATCAAAGGGCTTCAGAAACGATTAATGATACAAAGTAAGTTTAAAACAAAGATGTGGAGACAAATCAAATGCAAAAACATTAAGAGACTAAAACAACAAATATGAAAGAAAACTTCTCTTTGTCAGTCCTTTTTTTGTCATAAAATTAGACTTCATAAAATTATTTCATGATGAAGTTTCATATTTCATGGACAAAGAGTTCATTTTAATTAGATTAGCTCAAACTTTTGTTAAAGCGTGTTCTTAGAAAACCTTAATTGTTTTTTTCTCGCATAATTCTGTTTAGTCCTTTCATATTCAAAAAGAAATCCTACATATCAAATAGGGCTTTCTTTATAGTCGGTCCCTTGGACCGGTGGTGTTCCCCAGGGCTCCACCCTCAGCCCCTTACTCTTTCACATATACAAAAAGCCTCTTGGTCAGATTTTAAACAGTTCAATAAGAAATAGTGACTTGAATGTTCTGGACCAAACGGTTGAGCAGGAAATTAAAGGGTTAATGGATCATTCTCAAATTCCCATGTAGACCTTAGAGATTTATCTCCATAATTTCTCAACCATTCACCCATTAAGTCCAGATTTGGTGCATATCAATCGACTGGAGGAGATATGTCTTGTATATATTGTGTTTTACTTTGAAAGTTCATATTTTACTCACTAGGGGGAGCTTATTTTTCAGGAAAAATACTGTGGATTACATCATATTTAATTTTGGAAGTTCAATCAGTTGGACAGCTAGGGATCCCGGCAGGTGGGCCGACAGCATAAGTTTACTTTTCTGGTTGCATTTTGTCGGTGTGAAACTTCATCCATAAAGCAAACATGAAGACCCAACTTGTGGAACCATTGAGATTTAAACTGGTGAGGTCCGTCAGAGCTTCATTGTCAATCAAACTCGTGTTTTTTAGAGTGATCACTCCCCAAGGGAAGAGAGAGAATGAAGCCATCACTTTGTCCACGGCTCTGGAAAGTGGCGCCACAACCCGCCTTCTTCCGATCCATTCCAGGCTGACCCAGAACCGGTGCCGTGATTTTCATTATAAGAGGAAATAATGTTTGTAAAGCCACTTCACAGTTTCATGTCTATAAATCTGTACCTGATCACACGTCCAACCCTTCTCACATCCTCTATCCAACACGCCAAACATCATCTACTTTTTATTTTTATTCGCTTTTACGAGGCTACATAACACTAATTGTACAGCTTTCTTAGCCTTAAATTAGATTTTTGATGACAGCAATTAGGAAACAGCACAGATGCTGAGATGAGTTCGCCATGCCCGCATTCCAAAGCATCATCACACTCATCCTCCAGCAGATGTTAGATCCTCCTTGTCGATATGTTCATTAAGGACGGCGAGGAGCTCAATCACAATCAACACTCCGACAGAGAACTGTTGTTTTTGCTGAGGGGAAAAACAAGCGCTAACAACACTTTTAGCCCAGAGGCTACTGTGAAGATTCCAGAGAAAAATATGAATAGAAATATGAATATTCTGATCAATGTTTTGTCTCTAAAAAACAAACATATAGGCGACATTTCTTAAACATCAGTAAGAAGTTTCTGAATTTTGTATTTTTGCATTAAGAGAATGGAATAATTAGCTAGCTCATTATTCCATTCTCTTAAATTGATATACATCAGGAGATGAAGCCATGTCTATATCTCTCTCTCTCTCTCTCTCTCTCCCTCCATCTATATCCCTCTATCTCTATCACTTTCTCTCTCTCTCTCCATCCATCTATATCCCTCTATCTCTATCACTTTCTCTCTCTCTCTCTCCATCCATCTATATCCCTCTATCTCTATCACTTTCTCTCTCTCTCTCTCCATCCACCTCTCTTTATCTGTCTATCTCTATCCACTATCTTTCCATCTCTCTATCTCTTTCTCCCTCTATTTCTCCCTATCCATCTCTCTCTGTCCATCTATCTGAACCATCCAGATCTATTTCTTACTCTCGATCCGGATATCTCTATATCTCAATCTACAGTATCTCTCTAACCATCTATCTCTATCGCTCAATCTCTATCATCCAACTCTCTATCTGTATCCATCTATCTATATTTCTCCATCCCTCTATCTCTATCCATCTATCTCTCTATCTCGCTATCTGCAAATCAATATTTGAAGAATTATGCAAAACTGATATTTTCCAACTAATATTTTATAAAATAATCTATACTAAACCAGATCGCCATCTGCCTTAACCGGTAGGGTTGAGGTGAGTAGGGTGATTAGGATGAGTACATTTGGTCGTAACTGTAGTATCTTCTGGAGAAATACTGTTGTATACGTGTTTAGGTCCAGCCAAACCCGGCCTTCAACCTTAAAACCTTTTCTTGAACCGGGTCCTAGCGCTCCTTCGTACAATAGAGATGAGAATGTGACTCTCAATGTTCCTGTAGCTGTGATTGACAGCAGGATTAGTTGTTTGTCCATAAGTGTTGAGGCCGGATCCTGCCTCTCATCGACTGTCACCTGGGAGGACAGCCCCCCCCACGACCCACCCCCCATTGCAACCCTGCACAGAATAAACATCTACAGAAGATAGATGGATTGCCCAAATTTTCTTGGACATCCATTCCTATCAGGCATCACTGATTACAGAACCTCTCATTGGCGGGGGTGATAAATGTGCAGAAGGGGAAATGGACCACAGCTGGTCTCTGAACACAAGAGAGAGAGGAAAGGTAGAGGTTGAAATGGGAGGAACTCGACTCGGGGGGGGGGAGGGGAGTCCTCAAGGACACTGGATTGTGAGGGGCTGGTTGAGAATTTCTCTTGACTCTGATCCTCCCCAGCCTTCAAACTCTTGTCACATTCTGACTGTTTTCACCTTTCAACCCCACCGGACCCCCCTGTCAAAGGATTACCGCCCCACTGCCGTTCACGAGTCGCACCGGTACTGTACCGAGGGTCCTCCACGTTAAGGGAGAGGCTGTTGAACTGCAGCATCCCTTCAGACCTCCCCCCCACACACACCAAACAGCTGCCACTGTTGATACTTAAAAACCCGATGCATGCTGACAGTTATAATACGAGGCTTTTCCCTGGGATTATAAACCCCCCCCCAAGCAACAGAAAACAATAGACCTGATGTAAAAAAAAAAAATATATGGAATTTGCATGAACAGTTTAAAGTTTGATGAAGAAGCAGAAACTTTTCCTCCAAACTTAGAACTTTTATGATGTTTCCTTTGGGGCAGTGGAGAATCCGTGGAGTACCATTGTCTGTGCAAACTGGTTTTATATTACTTTTGCACTCCGCACCATATGGATGATTGCAAACGCACCAGAAATAAAAAGTGTCTGGAAAAAGTTTGAATTCATTTTTAGCAGTCACTATAGAAGAAAACATGAAATATGAGAGTATGAATAGTATGGAGTCAATTTTTCAGTTTTGGATATTGGTCCTTACGCCTGACCCATTCTGCCTCCTTCCAACACACCAACTTCATGACGCCATTTTCATGAATCACCAGTGACCATTTTTCTTTGAGTGTGTATGTGGTTACGCATATGGGGGCGTGGACTGGCAGTTGCTCGGTTCTTCGCCAAACTATTATCACCTCATCACCAGCAGTGTTCTGTCCTGGCTGTCACTCTACTCATCACCAGACTGAACCGCAACATACCTGCTAGAGGTCCACATATATTCTCATTGATTTTTTCATCCCCTCAGATTTTTGTGACTCACTCGCCATTTTTTCCTCTTGCGCTCAGGAAACCCACACCGGCCCCGCCGTTCTCCTTGTTGCCCTTGCTCATCGAAGTCTTTTGAAGCCCAAACACAGACTCAGCTGTGATCCTGTCTCACTCTTACAGTAGCCTCTCCCAGCTTGTCTGCACTCATGCCACATTTTTTTTTTTTTTTAGATAAAGCTCTATAGTAACCAACTGAACTGTTTCTGGGTCCGACTCCAAACTTAAGATAAAACAAGAGAAGATTAGATAGAACTTTGTTGATCCCGAAGGAAACGGTTGTGCTAGAGAGGGCTCAAAATGACTGAAACAAAAAATACAGTTATGTGAACGTGAGGAAAAACCAGATAGAAACAAAAGTGGAAATGATGAAAAATAAAATCAACGTTTTGCTGACTTCACCTCCCGCTGGTTATAATGTTATGGCTGATAACCTGACATTAAATAATACCTAGTTTGATTATCAGCTCGGGCGGCATACATTAGAATCATCTCCGCATTCATTAGGCTACTGCAGATGTAACCTAGCGGACCACCACCCACCGTCCTAACCTCCATCAGTCACTTTCTGTATGGCTCATTATGGCACCGCCATCGCTAATTGATTGGGACATGATGGATTGGTCTTCATGCCGGCATTGTCATTCCCCCCCCCCTCCTCGCAGCAGCAGGTATGTACCCTGTGGGAGGATTCTCACATCATGACTGCAGAAATTAGCCGTCTGTTTGCATGTATGCTGTGTTTCTCAGCGTACGCCCCCGCCCCCCGCCGAGGGACGCTGCCGTCACGGGAAAGCAATTTGTTGGCAGTTAAAAACCTTCCAACTGTAAAAGCTGTCAGGGATTATAACTTCTTACTATTTAAAGCTGCCAAAATGTTTTTAAATATTTGAGCGCTGCACTGTTAAACTACCTGCCACTAATTACAATTACAATTTTAGGTGTGGTGGCGAGACGTCGATATTCGCCGCCCAGTGCCGTCCAGATGGTTCCACAAAAACTCACGCTTTTGAAAACTTAAAAAACTTAAGGTCTGGATATGCCAGACACCAAATTTGAAGATGATGGGGTTAAAATCGGAGGAGGAAATGGTTCAAGTATAACTCATGGAAACAACTAAAAAACCCCCGCCGAAATCGTACGATGAACTCAAAATGCCTGACTTCCTGTTAGGATTACACATTTGCACTCTGAGACTTTTTGTCAGATTCTGGAACGATTAACATGTTGACCAAATCTCAAACATCTAGGAAAGATTCTACGGGGGCGCTGTAGAGCCATTTTTGTCACACTTTTTTACCTTTGACCCATAAAATACAAAAACGGTCACCAGGACCGATGCGTCTACAAACTTTCACCTGTTTTTTATAATTATATAAAAATGTTATATATGAATGAAGATTAATTTTTGGATCTCTTTAGAATAAAAGGTAAAGTTTAGACCTGCCCTTTTTGGAAAATTCCCTGAAATGAAAGATGGGATTGGGAATGAAATGACACTAAAATCTATTTTGGTATAAAATCAGAAATGATATACGAAAAAAACATGTGTCATAAAAAAAGCTCCCCCTAGTGAGTAGAATCTGAACTATTATTTAAAATCACCATTCATACAAGATAGGTTTCCTCGAGAATAATCTTATTCACAATGTTTCGATTAAATCGTACCAACGGTTGAGAAATTATGGCCTGACAATTATCCAGTGTCAAAAATATACAAGCAAACTTTGCCAAAACACTCCAGTTCTTCCTCACACTATTTTGTCTAAGGTGGGTCTAAAACGATCCATTTGACAGTTTTTGAGTTATTGTGTTAAATCAAAGGATTCCATAATATCCCCGACTTAATCGGCATTGTGGGTCCACTTTAATTACTCTAATATTCACCTCATCCAGTTTGTGGAAAAATACGAAAGTGCTGAAAAACCATCTCCAGTGTAGCGTCAGAGGAATAATAAGAAAAACATAAACCCTCCATCTTTACAGTTTTTCTTATTCGTGGGAACAGAGTGGAAGAAATCTTCGCTGTGATGAACCGTAGTGACGAGACGCAAGGAAGCATTTGCTGCTAACGTTTCCCCCGCCGTCGTCAGGAGCGTAATGAGCGCTGACCTTCAGCTCTCCTCTCTCGGCCGACATGATGGCTGGGTCGCTGTGATTAGTCCTGACCTCCGGGACTCCGGGATCAGAGTGGATGTGATCTCTTGATGCCGCTTGTAATGAGTATCAGGACCTCCGCTGTGACAGCCGTGTCCGAGGGTCAGATGGGCGGCAGAGCCAACGACCCAACAACAAGGGTGGCGGTCCGGAACAAAAGTTCAGGATTCATGCACTGCAAAAGGTCAAAATTCTACCAGGATTTGTCTAATTTCTGGTCAAAATATCTTATTGCACTTGATTAAAGACGCAAATTCTGAAGAAGTTACATTTCAACGAGATATAGGGACTTATTTTTAAGGCAGTTAAACATCTTGTTTGATCAGATTATCTTGAAAATATGCATAATTTTGAACAATAATGCTCAAAATTAGAATTTTAAGCAAAATTCAATAAAAAAAAATTGAAATGAGTCAATATGACTCTCTAATCTTAAATATACAATAGTGTCACTACTAAATGGAAATAACATTCATAACTCCCCACAGGGGAACATTTTGAGTCGGTTAAGGAGATAGGAATCTTTTGGAAACACATCACTTTGAATTTTTTGCGCTGCTGGAGAAATCCAGAACCAGAACCAGAACCAGGACCTTTTTTTCATGACTGGTTTACAGTTGAACCCAGTAGATGTGATACGAATCTTTTGAACATACAAAAAATGTACACTAATACATAAATGCATATATATACGCAATATCCATAAGTTATTCATCTGTGTACATATACATCTATATATATATATATATATATATATATATATATATATATATATATATATATATATATATATATATATATATATATGTATAATGATGCCATTTTCATCTAAAGTTAAATTCCAGATGAGGAATAATAAAACATTCAGGTGTGTGTAAATTATTAAATGTAATCATTTTAAAGATATTAAACTCAATGTTTGTAAAATACTTTAGTAGTACTACAATCCAACTGAATTCATTTCAGTACATTCTCTCTGATTTGTTGATTGGACGTAAAATCCATGCTGGGGGCGATCACTGGGAAATGTCATAAACCGTCATCATCATCGCCATCATCGCCATCAATCATTGCCGCGTTTGGGATGAGTGGCAGCGGCGGGAGCGGCGGCGGCGGCGCGGGGACGCGAGCTGCCGTAATGTCACATCCCACCTGAGAGCGAGCTCCGGAGGGATTCTGCCAATGACCAGCCGTTAGAGTTTGGCAGCCGCTCCTCCAGCGTTTGGATGCAGGACTGACATTTAGCGGAGAGCAGATGACGCCATTGACACCTGGATAGGCGGCAATTACTTCCTCCTTTAGCATTCATTGTGCGAGGCGTTTCATCACTAAATGTCAATTATCATGGCGGCTCCATCCAGCGAGTAACCTTCAGTTATCACGGTAAGCATTAAAGGGAAGGGTGCCTTGAAGAATAATCTGACTTCATCCCGGTTCTGACTCCTCGCTTTTGACTGGGCTTCATGTGATGTGGCGTAAAGTGGCGCTCAGCGTTTAGCGTTAGCTTGGTCTCTTCCTGTTCAGAGAAAATACATAAATATCTAACTACTGCACATCTGCAGTAGAAGTGTTGTATTTAAATTCATATTATGTATTTAATATTATATACAACATTAGAGATCGGACCTTTTTCCCTTTTCTTTAGATTTACATATACTTTATATATATATATTTATATTCCTTTATTCTTATGTACACGTGTATTTAATGTCTTATTTCTGCATTTCTGTCCTGTTTATATATGTGTATACATACTTATATACTGAATGAGTATATATGTATGTATGTATGTATATATATATATATGTACAATATATAAATTAGGTGTATTAAGGTTGTATAACGTGTGTATTTCTATGGTGTGAGGGTAAAAGTGTGTGTATTAAAGTAGTATATAATGTGTTTTTGGTGGGCTGAGGGTAGGTGTGTAGATGTGTGTGTATTTTACACACGTGGATATACATTTTTCTTTCATATAAGTACATATGATATACTGAGTATATAATTCAGTGCATACTTTCATCTCATTAATGCTCAGGAAAACATTCATCATTCATCTGGATCTATTCATGTTTCCTGTGTGTGTGTGTGTGTGTGTTTGTGTGTGTGTGTTTGTGTGTGTGTGTGTGTGTGTGTGTGTGACAGTCTGGATGTGTGTGTTTGCTTGTGTACCATTAAAAAACAGAGAGGGATAAACTGAAATGGCTCCAGGTTGCAGCTCAACACACACACAAACACACACACCCACACACACACACACACACACCATCTGGTTTTCCTGCAGAATGAGCTCCGGTGCCACATAAACCAGCCCTTCTTCAAAAAGCCAGTAACATTTCTAGTCCGGGTCCATCAGACTCGGTTCTGCTGCAGCTCCGGAGCCTCGTCACATTTGAGGAGTTGGTTCTGTGAGGGAGAATCTCCAGAACTGGACAGGACTCTGGGCTTCAAACTGGATCTGAATAAGTAAAGACTTGTGCAGATCCATAAAACATCCTTTTTCATTCTCCTCTAAAAAAAATGTTGCATGGCTAATTTTAAAGTAGGTCCTATACAAATATACATATATATATATATATATATATATGTATATAGATATATTTGTTTTTAATTATGTTATTTATTTATTTATTATTATTATTATAATTATAATTTTTTTTTTATTCATTGTTTCTTTTATTACTATTAGTTTTATTAAAAAAAACATATTATTGTTATCATTTTATTTTTTTTATTTCTGTTTTATTATTAAAATGTATTATTATAACTATGATAATCATTATTTTTATGATTTATTTTTGAATTTATCTATTGTTACTTTTATTATTATTGGTTTTTATTTAAAAAAAATATATATATTATTGTTATTACTGTAATTTTTTAAATTTTAAATTTGTATTATTATGATTCATTATTATAATAATAATATTATTATTATTCATGTGTTTTTATTTGATGTTTATTTTCATACAGCAGTAGGCAGGAACATCATAACTAATTATAATTGATCACTATAATATATATAATATATAATATGATAATATTGTGTACAGATACATAAAACTTAGATAATTAAATGTTGATGATCAGTCATAAAGTTTCCCCGCTGATGAAAACATGTGCTGCACATGCATCACCCGTCTCACCCATCTAACCCGTCTCACCCATCTAACCCGTCTCACCCACTTCCCTTGTTTACAGTCTGCTGTGAGTCATGGAATGAAGCGCTCAAAGGTCAAGCACGCATACATTTATTATGTCAAACACAATTATGCATTCACGCTCCAGGCTGGTGTCTAATTTAATTTGGAATGCAGACAAGTCATTTAAGTTGCAACGCGCTGAATTAATGAGCCAAAGTGCAAAACAAAACACGTCTTATATTATCGAGAGGTTGCTCCGTTTCAGCGGCGAGCAGAGCGGGAATGGAGTCTTCACTTTTTTATTATCTTTTCAACATTTAATGCCTCATGTTTAAAATATTCATGGGCGGGTCGGGGAGGTCGCCGATTGCAAAGTTCTTGGCTGCAAAGACGGAACAGTTGGAGGAAGTTTTCCACAGTAATGAGCCTCACACCACAAAACACATGGAGGACATGAAATCACTTTGTTGGTGGTGAGACACCTTCATTTCCTTTTTTTCCCCTCTGGAACAGTCAGAACGGTCACAAAAAGTTCTTTATTTTTTAGATTATTATTGAGTCACCTTTAAAGTGAGGGGGTTACTCGGACAAAGCAGGGGATTGGATTTTTTTTCTTTTTTGTTCGAGGCTATGCGACATCGTGGTCCCAGTTTTAGTCTTTACTTCTTATCTCCAGACGTAGATGTTAAACCGACCAGACGCTCAACAAGAATACAAGACTTGTATTGAAAATCCTTAAGCTTTTACAAACGTTTGAATCTCCAGGTCTGTATTATTATTATCACAATCTGGGTTATGATTCTGTTATAATTGTAAATGGTGATGAGAAATAATGAATTTTCCATCCTAAGCAAATTTAAGTTTAATTGGCTTATTATTATTAAAGATGAACCAATCGCAATTTTCTTGGCCGGTCACCGATTATTACGAAGTCTGACCCCCGATACCAATTTTGGCTCATTCTGAATTATTTTCTTTGTAGTAAAATTTTAAACCATACTGAGTAGTAGTATATTATAAGTGCTCTTATTTTGAAAGGACTACAGTCGATGCAAGGCTGGTCGGCATTGTGTATGTGTTCAGACCTGATGAAATTAATGTACCGTCCGTCATCCCCGCGATGCGACATGTCTCTTTGCTGTCATTAGCTTTAGCCACTTTGCTAAAGTTAGCCTCTCTGCTTACGTTAGCTTGTTGAAACTTGCTACGTTTCCTCGTGGGTGATTAAGTTCGTTGAGCCGGACATTTTCGGGGTCGTTCCTCCGCAGCTTATTCTGTCCGTACTCGCGTTTCAAATAGCAAGCTTTGTTGTTGTTTTTTTGTTTTCTGGTTATTTGCGAGATGGGTACAGTCATGCTAGCTCATGCTTGGTGTGCGTTTACGATCGATCGGCCACCTCTAGCGATTACATTCATTTTAAATGAGAGCCACAAAAATGTTACAAAAATAAGAAAAATTAATCTTAATCTGAATTAATTTGAAAACTCAACTGAAAAATGTCTGAGAGGTAAAAAAAAATCGTATCGTATGTGTTATCGTATGATCGCCTCCAGCTACCAATGGTGGAGGTAAAATATACGGAGGTGGGGGATGCAGTCCGGCAGAACCAGAGCCCAGTCCAGTCTGTAGCGGATTATTAGTTTGCTCGAACAAACAAAAGTACAAGATTCTTATAATTAAATACAGTCTGAGGCAAAAGGGATGCAGAAATCTGTCTACTATCTAAAGAGAAACTCATATATTTTAATAATCCAAGTATTCTAAACCCATTATTTTCTAAGAACTTTATGTTCTGTCGTCCGTTTTCACAATCTGTTCCTGTCCGGGTTGATAACCAAAAACTGTAAACCAGCTCGTCTGAACATTTCCTCCCCAGGTTATGGTCCACCCTGCCTTCCTGTTTGTGACAATATATAATATTTATAATATATAATACATTTATTATGTATCGGATTGTACCTCCAGTAGACGTCCGAGTCATGAAACCAGATTCTGATTTAGGAGTTCGGCCCATTTCCGCTGAAAGACTGCAGAACCTTTTATCTATATAATAAATATCACAGGTTTTTAATAGTATATTAAATTATACCATATATTCTATTATACAAAGCATGTATGTAATATAATATCCAGTATACATCATATTCAATATCTGATAATACGCTGTAAAAAAAAGAAAATAGAATTAATAATACACACTTTTGATGATTATGCCTTATTTTTACACACAAATATTATATATACTGTATTTATGCATGTATATTTATGTATATATATATACACCTGTATTTACAACCACACAACCAAGAGTGTAGAATTACCTAAAATGTGTGTACTTAATTCATAAATAACTATTAAATGTTGAATATAAACAGTCATTTGTTAAGAAAATATAAAATGTAGACTAAATTATGCGAATACATGAAATGAATGTAAAGGTACAACAGCGTACGTTATAGCGTTCCGTTATAATGTAGATTAAATGTAGTCGCAAAGTTTCATCTCATGTATTCAGGTAACCCGAGGACTAAAATAACAAATAATCCGAGTTCCGGTAGTTAAGCCTCTATTCTTCTGGGTGAAAAAAAATCAGCCGCCCGGCCGTTGTGCCGAATGAGCGGTCCATCACCCGGCTCCATCACCGAAGGTCGTATCTGCAAAACAGCCATAATAACTGTGTGTGCGCCGCGACATTGAAAGCAAAATGCGCCATTGTGTTTCCCTCCGCCGCCTCTCATTTAATCAACCTCGCTATTGTGAGGCAGGTAAAAGCCTCGAGAGCTTTCGCCACAAAAACCTTCATAGTTCCCTGCAAATTAATGAGAAATGTTCTCTAAAGACACTTGTTTCGGGGAAATCAGCCAGCTTTGAAGTGAGTTCCAGCTGGCAACTGTGTTTTATCACAAGTATCTGGATGTCAGGTGACTCTGAGGGGGCGGGTTTGTGTACCAGAGGCGGATCTAGCGGGGTGGCTCAGGGTGGCAGGAAGATGCCTAGAAGATACCCTGCCACCCCGACTGCTAGCACGGTTTCCGGTCACCTCCCGTTGTTCGGCCTCTTCCAGCAGGATGATGCCCCTTTACACTGCAAAAAAATGACTCAGGGAATTCCCGGCTAATTTAAAGAGAATGTCATCGTAAAATGTTTAAATATGAATCTCTAATCTTATTTCAAAGTTTTAATGGTCTCAAATCTAGAATAGTGTCACTGCTGAATATAAATAAATGTCATAAATCTCCACAGAGGACATTTGTGAAGTTTTTAAGGAGATATTATTGGTAAAAAAACAAAAATGCACCTATTATAATAAAAAGAAAAGTCATACGCTGTGATCTTTGTTTTTCTTTAAGTATTACTGGGTGATTCTGAGACAAAAAACTTCCTAATATTAGCAGAGTGTAGTGAAAATTTGTTTTAACAGCTTATTTCATCTAACTCTCACCTCTTATTTTGAAGAAATCCTACCGATGAACTCATTTTTTCAGTGCAATTGTGTCTGACAACAAAATACATTTAATCACTCATTTGAAAAAAAACGGTTACTAATGATGAGTTTGTGTACTTTCACGTTTCGGAGCATTTGGGATTGAATTAGGCAGCAAAGATGACCAGCTGTCTCACGCTGTAAAACTCCTGCGTTGGAGGATAAAGCAGCTCTAAATATGGAAGACCAGAACCAGGCATGAATAAAATGGAAGGACAACGACGACGGCGGCGGCAGCAGCAGAACCGGCAACAGCGGGCCAACAGTAGCACAGCTGCAGGCGAACAGACTGAGACGGCGGGGCGTAATCAGACAACACCAACACAAGGATACAGCAGCAGGACGGATCTGGGCAACATCAGACATCGTATCTTTGACTCTCAGACAACAAGCCAGCAATCGATACGGGGCTAAAAGCAAATAAAACAAATATAAAAGCAGCGCCGGGAGAGAGAAGCGTTAGTGTTATTGAGCTGGACGGCAAGCAGGGAGAGTGAAAGTCAATTTCCGACAGAGTCCTGGAAGGCCAGGAGAGGGGAGCTTGAAGCCGGGCCGCTCTATTAAAAGTCCAGGAAGCGGCAGAATTTTATGCCTTCGACACTTCCGGCCAGAGAGGACTTTATTTTTTGTGAAGCAGTGCGTGCAACTGTCACCGTTCTACGCCACCTGTGACGCCCCGCGGTTTTAAAAAAGTCTGCCAAGAAGACGCTCGAAAAACAGTCGCAGGCAGGATGGAGCCAAAATTCTGCTCTAATGGGCCCCAGGATGATGATTACGATGAGTGATGGCATAATGAGGGCTTTATAAATATGCATGGGTCACTAGGGGTACTAATATTGTGGATTATTAAAAGTGCAGGGTAAGAGGTCAGGCTAATGAGAGGGGAGGAGGAGGAGGAGGAGGAAGAGGAGGAGGAGGGTCCGGCCACTGACTCAGACATTAGACGGGGCCAGATGTCTGGAACATACCTTGTTTTCTCCCGATAAATGAGCGGGTTCCAAAAACGCTTCGCCCTGAGGCTGAAACGAAGCTTTCATCGTTTCCGTTAAACAAAAAATGTATTCAGAACACACACACAAAGCCGAGGAGGTCGGCTCCCCCTAGTGAGTCAAATATGGACTACAAGAGTATAATATGATAAATGCGAGATTTACTGGAGTTGATGCACATGCACCAAATTTGGACAGAATCGGACCCATGCCTGAGAATTTCCCAAAATCTTTTGGAGCTCAATCTCCCCCTAGTGTCAGAAATATGCAACGGATCCTTCCCGAAATCAATCCAACTCTTCCTCACACCAATGTCTCTGAGGTCTATCCTAAAAAAAATACAAGATATGGTTTGTGAGTTCTGTGAGTTTGAGAGTGTTTATCTTGCAAGTTTCATATTTTACTCTGTAGAGGATGCTTTTCTAGAAAAAACACTTTTTCAGAAATAACTTCCTAGCCTTCGGTCTGATTTAGTCGGTGTGAATGAATTGAGTCAAGGAGATCTGAATGTATCGTATTTCACTGTAATAGTTCAGATTTTACTCACAAGGGCAGATTGTTTTTGTTTGTTTGTTTATTCGAGGATATACCCTTCCTGTTGGAAGACAGTAAAAGCCCATTTTGCCCTTCCTCTTCATTCTTCTTCTGTGGTGTTGATATTGAAAAGTTACAGTAACACCAATCGTGTCCTAGCATAGAAACGTTTTCAGTCAACTTTGTGGTTGAGGGTCACCATCACAATGATTTCCAATGGACTTTTGAAAAAAGCGCTGACATCAGCGGTAACCACGTGTCCTAATGTCACTGATTGGTCAACTCACTAGTTGACAAAAGTAATGCTAAATGCTGCCAAAGCAAAGCAAAGCTCAAGGTCAGATGATGGTATCAAGAAGGTCAGCAGCATGATTTGTAAAATGACCTTAAAATTGGAGCACAGTGGCTCAAAAACCAAAAAAACCCTCCATTAACGCCAGACTTATGCATTCCATTCCGCAAAACTCCATTGACACCTCGATGACCCAAGGTGCGATTGTATTATAACAGCTCAAATGAAATTATGCATTCAATATATCACTCTGTCACCCAGGGCCCGGATGACAAATCCAAACCCTGCCTCTGATTGATGGGATTTACACTTCAGGAAGTGAGAAATGTTTTGCTAATCCTCTCAATATTCCAAGAAGGAAGCCGACACCCGAGTCATTCCAGTAATAATGTGAGATGAGACTTAAATGATTTGCTTTCGCTGAGGTCTTGGATTAGTGTCGGATCAATCTTAGAGAGTTATTGATTCGCAGAACAATAAAGGCTCTCGTGTCTCTCCAGGAACGTGATTAGATACACCGTGTTCCGGTTGTGTATGGATCCGGTGCTGATAGTAGGAGAGTACAAATCTCCTTCCGACGATTTCTGCCGAAACAATAATTACACAGCAATCAGATAGAGCTAATGTCCGCAAAGTGCTGGACCCTCTCTTAGCGTCTATCGAATCACCAGTTTCACAATATGCCAAAATCAACAGAAATTCCAGTCGAGATGAGAAGGAATCCATCAGTCTGTGAGGGATTACAAGGCTGGTTCTGAGGTTCTGGGACTCCACAGATCCACAGTGAGACACATCATCTGATTTGGAACAATAGTGAACATTCCCAATGATTCCAAAGCAAAAGATTCAGAACCATTCTCAGTGGACCCAAAGGCATGACATCTAAGTTCTGAAGTAGAAATAAATGCATAATAAGCACTTTTCAGGGAAAGTTACAAAGTGCTTTCCAGGACAAAATAAGATAAACACCAAACAATGATAACATTAATAAGGATTTAAGGAAAATAAACATCAGAAAATGAGAAAAAGAAAAAGACCATCAGGCAGGGAACCGATAAAAGAAGAGATAAGACTCCGAGCAAAAGTATAAATGTAGAAATATGTTTAGGCAGCGAGACAAGGGCGGGGCTTAGATTGTATCAGTAAAATCTTTAAATCAATCCTAAAAAAAGTCAACAGGAAGTGGATGAAGGTGAGTCACATGGTCTCTCTTTGTGGTTCTATTGAGGAGTCTGACTCCTGAACTCTGTAGAAACAAAAACGCAAGTTTATGACTTAAGCACTTATGAAGGGAGTTACAGAAGTCCAAACGAGATGAGATGGACGCATGTAAGAGTATCTCTAAGCTAGGCTCACGCTGTCGTCGTCGACAGCAAGTGTAGACCCACGCAAAGCCCCCCATCCCCTGCGTTGTGATGACTGAATTCCTCAAATTAAATATGAAGTTATGTTCTGAGAAGGTTTTTTTGTAAGAAAAAAAAAAAAGAGAGAAAAAAGCTCAAGTTAGGAATAAAAAAGGAGCCATTAGAGGTAAATATGATATATATATATATATATATATATATATGAGATAAATCTCCTTGAGATGATTTATATGCACTAAATCTGGACTAAATCGGACCAACAGTTGAGAAATGATGGCCCGAAAGCTTCTGGAGATAAAGCTCTCCCTAGTGTCAGAATTATGCAACCGACATATCCCAAAAATCAATCCACTTCTCCCTCACACTAAGGTCTATGTGGTTCTTACATTTTCAAAAGATGCATGAAATATTTGTTGATTTATTGGATTTGCAGGGTTGTAATTACTTCTATTAAAAAAACAATTTAAAAAAAATCTGTTTTTTGGACGACTGAGCTGCATTGAGCAAAACTGAACAACCATGTCAATATATGAGTACGCACTACGCCATTTCATACAGGCTGAATCAATCTTGTATTGTTGTAAAATAATATTTTGACACGTGATTGGCGTCTTGTCTATTATGCTCAAATTTCCTGAATCACCGTTTTCATCCAGATAATAGTTTATTCACAGAAAATAACGCAAGAAATGCTATTAATCTCAATTATACGTGAGGTTGAAAGGTCACACAGGTGTATCTATGCCAGAAATTGCAATCCTGTATATGCTGAAGAACAGACTGGCTTCCAAATTGATTTGGCGCCGAAGAAATCGGCGCCATCATCGGGTCCAGCGTTTTCCTCCTCGGCACAGGCTCGCACATGCTGCCGGCCGGTCCGCGGGGAAATTCCGGGACTGAACACATCTTCAGGGTCACCATGGCGTTGAGACGGGAGACAAGCTGTCATGAACATAAGTACGATTCTGTGCCTGCTATCCCCCGAGGGGCAGGACGGCGCCGTGAATGCTAAATAAGGACATGAGCAAACACGTGGGTTGTAATAAAAAGTCGGGGCCGGGCTTTTCTGTGTGAGGACGGAAACAAAAAAAAAAAAGTTCGGGTTTTCCTTGGAGGTATATTAATAATTCACGGCGGCGTGTGATTAGCTGCAGGCGACAATCCTGCAGAAGCATCTGTTATGCATCAGGTGGAGAAAGTGGAGGCGCAAACTCGGGATAAAAATGCCGCCAGGTGAGCGTGAGTTCGGATGCTACCCTGAAAAAAAAACAACGGAACGTCAATCCGACATTCCCGGCTTAGAACTAACAGTAAATATTGAATGAACACATAGACAGACAGTCGATGTTTGCTTTGATGTTTAGTGGCCATAACTACGCACACGTCACGCCGCCGCCGCCGCCGCCGTGAAGAAGGTCCACAAGTTCATTTGAATCATTTCTTAAAATTACTCACATCATCGTTTAATCCAGGGAATGTTGACACTCCATGATGAGTGCAACACATTCAGTTTATTCCTTATCTGGTGGAGGCCGTATGGAAATGCTCAGCCGTAGCTGCTGTTTCATCCTGAGAGAATAAAATGGCGTCATTATTCCGTATCTCAGTCTTTAATTGTTTGAGAAAAGCAAAGAGTGATAAAACACTAAAAAAAAACAAAGGCATGAGGGAGAATATTTGTGAGGCCGTTTCTTAGCCAGGTACATTTTCTAGGTGAGGAATAGCGACTGCAGGAAATAATCCCACATACAGAACCGAACTCAGATGTCGTCCACGGAACTTTTACATTTGGAGTCCGGAGGTTGTGGCGTGTCATTTTGGAACCCTTCAGTATTTATAGATATTAAAGTTCCCCTCCACACATTTACTAGTTCCAGTGGTTTTTAAAGAATTAAAAAGAAATGTATCCCCCTCCGCCTCCAGGGGAGCCTTAGGGCTGGACGTACCGACCTCTGTTCATGGTTTCTGGACGGGGGGCCGGACCCAGTGGCCACTGTAGCTGGTCTCCGGTTGGGGACGGGCTCGTTGATTACTCTTCCTGGTTTCCAGTCGGGGTTGGAGCGGCCGACCTCAGATCGTGGTTATGTTGGCAGTCTCGACCGAATGTCTGCCTGACCTTTGCCCTCCCTCACTTGAAGCTGCCAGAGGGGTCATCGTCTTCTGACACCAGAGGGTCCCCACTGCCTTTGCGTCCAGAGGGTCCCCGCTGCCTTTGCCTCCGGAGGATCCTCGCTGCCTTCCCAACGGGCCTCCTGGTCAGCGTCCAAAGATTTTAACAATAATTCTTGCATCTAGTTTTTTTGCTCGTCTTCGTCGTTATCTCGCCTAAGAACTTTTCTGTCTTAGATCTAAGATCAAAGCCAAAAAGCCAAAAAACCACAGGTGAATGGATGTTGTGTGATTTGTTATGTGTTCACATTTGAGCTGTTTGTATTTATAGTTTAATAACTGATATTGATTCCTGTTGAAACACGTTTTTCCTTTTACTCTGTACCTGAACAGCATCAGTGAGTATTTAGAAAAGTAGAGCTGAATCTATCTAGACGCCGCTTACAACTCAGTAAAAGTATTATTATTCCTAATCATGATTTTCATGCAAGTTACGGAACATTACAAACCCCAAATCTTCAGACGGGACATCATTATGTCAATCACCGATCAGGATTCTACGAGGACAGTACCGATGTAATTAACGAGAAAAATCTGACATGGCGACGTTTATTTTCCCCGTCATGCTGAAAAACGGTGGCGGACTCGAATCCCTTTACTATAGTGGGGTGGCAGTCAGAGTCACGTCTGACACATAGTACATAATGACAACAAAAATCTATTTGGTCAAACCGTAGCTGGAATATTAAAACCAGATACAACACAAGCACACACACACACACACACACACACACACACGCACACACAAACACACACACACACACACACACGCACACACAAACACACACACACACACACACACACACACACACACACACACACACACACACACACACACACACACACACACACACACACACACACACACACACACACACACACA
>VRLP01004893.1:0-43120 GCA_009660295.1 Lophius piscatorius | reverse complement strand
TATATATATATATATATATATATATATATATATATATATAAATAACTTAAGTATTTTTCTGCATTTGAGTCATCCCTGAGAAGCAATAGGTGGGTTAACATGGGATACTTTACTCCTTTCCGAATTAAAACTTTCCGAATTGCAATGTCAGTCGCCTGTTTACATGACTTGTGATCTTTTCAAACCCGGTGTTTACATGGATCAACTCACCTAATCGGAAACGCTTTCACACATGCACAGACGATCCACATTAGGGCCACATAAGGTGGCGATAATGCTTCGGTGAGCTCGGTGTCGAACACCAACAAGCGCCCAGAAGAAGAATATGACAAAGAGGGAGTGCGCGGAAGTGACTTTTCGCCCATCTAACTGTCCAAAAATGTTAAAATATTTCAAAGTTGCAATGAATAAATAACTCTCAGATGCAGACCGGTACTGTTTTGAGGTTGCCGTCTCTAAAATGCGTGGATACGCTGAAAAAAACGTAACGGAGCATTACGTAACGACGCTGGGCATGCGCAGATACAACTCAAACAGAAAGCTTTCCGATACAGCGTTTACATGCAGACACTGGGTATCGGAAAGGCTTTACGAAAGGATTTAGACTACCTCCTTGCAAAGGAATGAAATCTATTTCGGAAAGGTTCTTTCCATTCGGAAAGGGTGTTTACATGCAGCATTTTCTTTCCGATTAGACGTCTTTTCCAAATCTAATCGGAATTAGGCTGTCCAAGTAAACCCACCTAGTGGGCAGAACCTGTGAGGTGCCATGGGAAATCTTGAGTACACTGCCGTGCTCGAACAGCCAACCACCACAAAACGCTCTACCCGCTGAGCTACGGTAATGATAATTACAAGCATTGAAAAGTAATTTATTTCACGATTGATTTGAAATGAGTATTACAGTCCCTTGATGATGAAGATTGTTATCTTTTTGAGACCGAAAATCTGAAACATTCTTAGAAACAAGGCTTTTTTACTTTCTTGAAATTCCATTTTTTTTTTAATAGTATGTGGCATGCTTTTTCAATCGTTTAGGCAAAAATAATGTAGGGATAAACCAAAAGTGATTCTTCCTTGCACTGATGATGTTGTATTACACATATTAACAGTGATTTCCATGTTGCCTGCTTTCAAGAAAAACAAGGAATTGCACGAAAGTAAAAAAAAAAAGGCTAGTTTCTGGGGAAATGTTCATTTAAGAAAATATATCTACGTCTTAATAAGACATTCCAGCCAATATTGAGCTAGATCGACTAGTATTTATGTAAGGTAATGATTTGCACCATAAACCAGGGAGTATTTTAAGCCTCTCTCAAAGATGATTTAATATTTACTCATCACCACAGATCCTTCATGTTAACGCAAAAACTAAAAAACTTTAATGGATCATTTTCATAACCACATAGTCTTTAGTGCGAGGAAGAACTGCTTCGAATGTTGGAAAGGTCGGTTGTATATTTCAAACACTGGGCGGGCTTTTATCAACAAAATTGGTTGGGCCATTATTTCTCAACCGTTGATCTGATTTGGTCCAAATATGAGGCATATACTTTATTCACTATGGTTGCTTCTTTTCAAAGAACTCTGTTTTCCAGTCATTACTTGACATTTCATTCCAGAAGTTCAATCAGGGCATTGCTTGCACAATGCTGGGGACTGGGGGCTTTTCGGGGATATACCCTTGCTTTCAGAACGTCAGCATAGGCGTAATTACTATTAAGGGAATAATGATCTGAATTCTACAGAACAAAATTCTTAAAGCTAGCTTAACTAAGGTCGCGTTCACACCAGCCTTGGATAGTCCGTTTGAATCAAACCCTGGAGCTTTTAACCCTTTGAAGCCGTTTGTTTGGGTTAATTTGAACGCAGTCAGAGACCTATGGTGCAGACTAATCAGCCAGAGGGGTGGTCTCAGGCCGCTTGGGAGAGAACTCCGGAGCGGTTCATTGCTGGTGTGAATCCAATCCGTATCAAATGACAGGAAACGCATCATTTTACACGTATTTGCACTGGACAAGTATCACCTGAGGACCTGTGGTAATTTGTTATATTAACGGAGGACGTCTGTGATATTAATTACGTACGATGAGCCATGCCTGTAATTTGTAAAGCAAAAAATCCTCCACAAATAACCTGCCATATTTTTGTAAACACAGGGGTTGGCACTCAGCACCCTAAAGCGCATCTTCCATGAACTGCAGAGTGCTCAGCACCCACCGCTGAGGCAGGTACGGTACATACAGGAGGGTTGGGTAACCGGGGTACGTGTCGGACCCGAACGAAAGGGCTGTCTCCTGCTGCGCTGGGGGTAAAGAGTTCCAGAGAGTGGGCTTGAGCCAAGCCTGCCCCAGACAAAGACTTAGGCGCTGACAGCTGACCTTGTTGCAGGTTATAAGTAGAGCCTTCACATCATATCCGGGCGGATAATGTCAGTAAACCCGAGCAAAATACAGACTTCAGTCATCCCTTGAGTAATGCCCCACAGGAAACAAGACGCTGGGCTGTAATTTCTTAATATCACGAGTTCCTCAGGTAATATTAGTCCAGTGCGAATAAGGTAATAAACTTCATATTAAACGCTAGATATTGTCTTGTACGTATGTTAAAATGGACACATGGTAGCAACTTTTTGACGAAGGCCTATTGCATTTTATGCAGGCTGTGTTCTCTAGATAGTAGAGAGCCATACAGTCATTCATCTGAATTAATACTTCAAGGAGATCTATGGATTCTATTACATAACAAGTCATCGTAGGGTCCCATCAGAGTCAGCAGTCTTCTGTGGTGAGTTCTTCTGCTTGCAGAACGTCTTCCATGGAACGTATGTATTGTATTTATATGTATTGTATGTATTCAATTATTTAAAACATGCTATCCGACCAGACGTTCATATGCGTTGTCTGATGAAGTCCGTTAATATGCACTCCAGATCAAGACAAGCAAGATGCACAATAGAAAGTAGGAGATTGTTGTTTTTTTACCCGCCTATAATCTGACCAATAACTGAATGACATTTATGAGCGCGTGACTTTTGTTTACAAGTTAAAGTACGTTTGAGTTTGGCCAAATATGAAACAATGTATCACTGTGTCATCAGGTGCGGACCAAGGAAGAGGACTATTGATGTAAACACAACCTAAGATACTAAAATACTCATTTTAAGTAAGTCTATCGTAAATAACTGAGTATTCATTAAAGCCTAATTGACTAAAATTTTCGTCTAGATTAAGACGCATCAATATCTTTATGTCTTTCAATGGCGAGACTTTTAGAATTTTACTGTCGGCATAACACACTGTCAGAAGGGCAAATCCTTATAATTAAGACTATTTGGCTCCATCATCATAGTTTGGCTGAATTTGTTGTGTATGTACTATAAAAAGTTTTCTACTGTATGAACAATGAAGTTTCACAGGCAACTAAATGAATGGCTGTGGTTAATGATGACTGATTCATTCAACAGTTAATACATACTGGTTCTGTTTTTTCCCTTCTGTTGTTACTGGTTGAAGAAGTGGGTCAGTGAAGGAGATGTTTTGGCTTGCTTTACATCGGTCATGTCATCTTCATTCAGCTTCATGCGAGTTTAATTTCTATATCTTCAGCAGCTTTTCCTTTATTCCTACTTCACACATCTGTTACCCATCTCTCAGCCCAATCACCTCATTATTTGGAGAAGGATAACAACCTGTCTCCTTTTAAAATACACACATACACACGCCACATGTATTGTTAACATTTTTACGGATCTTTTCTTTGTTTCCATTCCCTGTGCTATCTGACGCAGTGACAAACGCAATCACCATGTGCAGACAGAAAAACAAAATGAAAAGACACAAGAGTGACGCCTATAAAAGCTAAGAGAAACAAAGGAGTAGATTGGCTCTTTCCATTGCAAACGTAAACCCATTAAATCCCAGATGTTGACCTAGACATGACACTCTGTGGATTTACAGTGTGTCTAGTCGGCAGTGCCAATTCATGCCAAGCAGCAAACAGGAAGAGTCTTTTATTCTATTTCTTATTATAAATGGGCTCTGCGTAAAGTGCAGGGATTTACTGTCAATCTTTTGGATGCTAAAGTATCCCAATAAAGAAAAAGCTGGAGCCGGCTGCCTTGTCACACAGCCTTCATAATATAATAATGCCACTTAATGAAACAAGCTGTTCCATGTGTTTCCAGCAGGAAATGAATCATGCCCCCAGGAGCGATGCAGGAAAGTTTATTATATCTACGAAAAGTCGGGGGATAGTGTGAAATCATCAACACCGCCGCTGCAGATCGGTCTTCTTAATGGGATAACTCAAAAACTCTTTCATGGATCCTTTTCATTCTATCCCCTTTTAGAACTTAGTGAAAGGAAGAACTGGATTGATTTTGGGAAAGGTTCTGGCAATGGGGGGAGCTGTATCTCAAAATTTTTCGGGTCATACTGTCTCAGCTATCGGTCCCATTCAGTCCAAATTTGGAGCATATAAATCAACATTACGATATCCATCTTAAATATATCTTATTTTACTCTAATGTTTCATAGTTTACTCACTAAGGTTTTTTCTTCAAAAAACCCTCACACATAACTTCAACATTTTTATTTCAGGAGTTTGATCAGGGAAATTCCATGTACAACACTTTCCTGGATAGTTATGTTATGTATAGCACCATTATATTTGTTAAGATACACCAACACTAAAGAGATCTTGTGCATATGACAGTTTCAAATGTCTTGAACAATGAAAAGATTTGCGGGAATAGTTTGGAAAGTTAACTGATTTGCTTTCTTGCCATAAGCTAAATTACACCCAGAACTAACATGTTAAATCACACATATTTTACATCTGAAGAACTTCTTTCTTTCCTTTTTACATCTGAACAACAAAAGCAAGATTAGGTCGTACAGGATTTTGAGAGAATTTCTAGTGCCTTCCTGGAGTGTGGCCAGTTTTTTTTAATACCATTGGACAGAGAAATGCTTCCACCTGTTTCCAGTATTTTTTGTAAGCAAAGATAACTATCTCGTGGCTAGTATCATATTTCATCTGGATTTCTTATATCATTGAAGTGATTAGGACCAGCCTACAAGTTGTTGAAGACAACATGCTCAGAAGAAAGAGACATTATTTAGATTTTGGATTATAAAGTTCACAAAAGAATTTCCTGTAAATTGTCTAGCTAGCAGAATTACAAATTCATTTTGTATTTTGAAAGTTTGTTGAGGGGTATCAATATTTTACAAGACTTTTCACAAGGTATGAGTATTAACCATTTCCAAACCTTTTAAATGCACTATTCATACATTGTTCAGCCTGGGCATTTAGAAAACAATTTTAATTTTTAGCTTTAATTTGTTCTTTAATAGTAAGCTTAGTGTAATTCACTATATAACTATAATAAAGTGGAACATTGTGGATTAAAACCCCTTCCCTAACCTTTTCACCAGTTTGGGAAAATGATTGGCCTAATCAGCTTTCCACTTAGTTTCGCGTGACTTGCAAAACAATGACGCCACGCTCTTGCAAGAGACAGTCAGCAGAAACAATAACAAAGGAGTAATCAAGGTGGACAGGAGACAGAAGCGGTCCAAAGTGTGACTTAATTTACATAAAATGATACCAACGGTGCAACGTGCAATGTCTGGGGCTGTGATTTCAAGCAAGGGAGGAAACTGCATCCGACGCAGCACGGCATTAATTATAAGGAGTGCCTTGTGTTTGACGCTCTACATGGGTGGTTAACGAGTGCTTCCCCATTTCAGCACAGCAGTGAAGGTTCGTATGTCCTTTCTTATGTTAACATAAGCGCAGCGCATGCAAGCTAGGCGAAAAAACAGATGCTTTATTGCAAACGAATGCTGTACAAATAGTCTCTCATTTGATCCATTTTAGATGATGGCGGTGGTGGACCGATTACTATTAGCAGTGCTAGCTCCCAGGCCAACATAACTGGCCCAGTTCCATGTCCCAGCCCCTCTCATCCTGGGAAGATGCCAGCAACAGACCCCACTCACATGTGCTGCACAGGGTAAAATGACAGAGAGGACGACTGTCACCGCACTGCAGCAACATTTGTTGTGAAAGGTTTACGTTCACCACAACTGAGGAACCAGCATTCCGGTAGATTTAGGTTAATATTATTGAAGACAGGTGTCTTGATTAAGCAATAGGAGATGATTTGTTATCAGATTTTACTTTCTTCCACACGAAAAGAATCCACAGGAATCGATTAGCAGAATCGATAATGGCATTGCTAACAATAAAATATTATCAATTCCAATCCCTATATGTGTGTAGATATATTTGGTTGCTTGTCCATTTATGAACCTATAAAACCTTCTTCACACATATCTCTCCATAAATGTTCAATTTCATGTATTTTAAAATGACTGTGACAAAGGCCAAAGTCCACCCATGTCAAACAAAAAGTAAAGGTTTTCGCCATACATACTGTACATACACAAGTATTTTGAGTTTTTCTAACATTTGTAGATTTGATCAGCCAAGAAAGTTTTCCTTGAAGGTATATGCAGAGTATAGGTTGGTCATCTTTATTGTTCTATTCTAAATTAGCCACATAAAGTTCTAGCCAAAGTTCAACCCGGAAGACTACTTCTTCACACTCTCTCATGTAAAGCTGAGATTGACAACTCTAAATCATGCTCAGTTTTAATTTCCTACTATCCTTGTCAGTGCGGTCAATTGAGATCAGTCTCAAACAGTTCATATTAACTGTTAGAGAATTAATTATGGATATGAAGTCAGCAATGTGCTCTAAGATAAGATCCCATAATGACAAAATAATGAATATAAATACAGTTAACGATTTTTTTCTGCGCTCAGTAATAAACAAGACAGATTTCCTTGGTGTCCTGACTGTGTTCAGTTATGTTATTCCTTACAGTTAATTCTTGGTTTATTTTGTATAAGTTCTCTGGTTTTACTTTGATGGTTAATTTTCTTCATTCTGCACAGTTTTTCCTGTTTTATTTTGAAAGTGTGAGTCTAAATCTTACAGAAACTGTGTTGTTTCTTTGACATCTGTTTTACCCTTTTATTTTCTGTTTAGTTCTGTGTTCTATTATTATTTATCTTGCCTGTCTATAAGTAGTCTTTCTGTGTTTTCACTTGTGCTCCTTATCCCGCACCTTGTCCATCCTGTGATTCTATTCTCTTCATGTGTGATTGTCAATCATTTTCACCTGTGTTCTCCTTTGAGCTGCGTCTCATTGTCTCGTTATCCAAGTGTATAGTGGGTAGCTTCTTCCTGTTTTTTTTAGCCACCTTGCTCTTTGTGTTTTATTTGGATTTTATTACATCTTCGGATGTCGCTGCAGGCCTTTGCATTTATCATTAGGGAGCTGGGTAGGTTGATGTCTACTGTGACTAAAAACACCACGCCAGGTGTGGTTGGCATAGTCCCCACTGTCAGAGATGTGTCAACGGACCCTCCGTAGTATCCCGGCACCAGGTCACACGTTTGGGCCAGCTGCTCGGTAGGTGCTGGAGCCTAGTGTACAGCGTGATCAAGCTAGACAACAATTTGACATCCTATGACAGGTACTCCGGACTTCTTCTAGGGAGGGGAGCTTTGTGGCACCTGACGCCGACCCCGTCGGATGCTTTTCTCAGCAACACCTCAGCTACTCGGGAGAGCAGACCACAGACCCTTGGGTGGTGTCCACGCTATCCAGGGGGTATACACTACCTGACACTGGCCCCAAAGTTTAGTCGGGTCAAACTTACTGTGGTCAAAGATGAGGGTCCAAAAAATCTCTCATCCTGAGCCAAGAGGGTGAATCCCTCCTCGGGACAGATGCCATCGAGGTTGTAGACCCACCAGCACAGCTCAATGGGTTCTACTTGACTTATTTTCTTGTACCAAAGAAGGATGGCAGATTCCGCCCTAACCTGGACTGAAGAGGGCTGAATCGGTTCCTCAAGGTTCTTGCTTTTCACATGCTACTCCAGACCATAGCACAAAGGGTCTGGTTTGTATCAATAGACCTGAAGGACTCATATATTCATATCCCATTGTTGGACATCACAGGTGGTTCCTTCGTTTTGCCGTTATGGGCAAGGTGTATCAGTTCAGGGTTCTTCCGTTTGGGCTGTCCCTAGCCCCACGAATATTTACGAGATGCGTGCCCGCAGCTCTGTCCCCATTAGAAGCCATCAGTGGGAAAATCCTGCCATATTTGGAAGGCTGGTTAATTGTCTCCCCAAAACAGGAGTAGGCAGTGAGGGTAACGGGTTTTCTCCTCGGCCATGTAAACCGTCTTGGACTCATTGTCAATTATACCAAGGGCGATCTTATTATAATAATAATAATAATAATAATAATAATACATTTAATTCATAACGCACTTTACATTTGGATCAAATCTCGAAGTGCTAAAAGGCAAAAGAAGATAAAAGCATAAATAAAAAATATGATAATAATTATATAAAAATATGACCAAAAAGCAGCAATGTTAATTAAAAGTTATAGGTTCTGCAAAAAGGAAAGTTTTAAGTCATTTTTCAAAAGTCTCAGTCGTCTGTGGAGCCCTCAGATGGTCAGGGAAGCACAACCTCAACCTTGTTGAGGTTGGTGGGATGAGTAGTTCTTTTAGGTAGGGGGATGCGTTGCCATGGTTGCACTGGTGATTGAAGAGAGAGATCTTATAATCAATCCTGGTGGAGATGGGAAGCCAATGAAGGGAATGAAGTACGGGGGTGATGTGTTTGTGTTTACGCACTCTCATCAGGATCCTTGCAGCACTGTTTTGAACATACTGAAGTCTTTGAAGAGTTTTATCAAGGATCCCAATGAGAAGTGCGTTACAGTAATCCAGTCTGGAGGAGACAAACGCGTGAACCAGCTTTTCAGCATTACTTGATTGAAGAATGGAGTCTGGAAATATTTCTGAGATGGTGGAAGGAGATCGTGCAGATATGTTTGATGTGGAATTCAAAAGTGAGTTGAGGGTCAAATCTTAGGCCGAGGTTGGTGACTGATGAAGAGAGGGGAATGTCGTGACCGGAGAAAGTAATGTTGGTTATGGAAGAAGACTGGGTCTGATGCTGGGCGCCAATTAAAATTGCTTCGGTTTTGGAGCTGTTCAACTTGAGAAAGTTGTTTTTCATCCAAACCTTTATCTCCTCCAGACAAGCGCGGAGAGTTGACAGTGCCGATGATGATGACGTTGGAGATGGAGAAGCTGCGGAGGAACATGTGTCAGTTTTTATGAAGATTTGCATCAGCGTAGCAATGGAATGAGAGTCCATATCGACTGATGACACGGCCAAGGGGGAGCATGTACAGTATGAAGAGAATAGGGCCAAGGACTGATCCCTGGGGGACCCCACAGGTGACGGTGTGTGTCCGGGACTTTGAACTTCCAAGGGAAACGTATTCTGTTCTGTCGGTGAGGTAGGATTGAAACCAGTTTAGGGCGGTGGCAGTGAGTCCAGTGGTGTGATGTAGGCGGTGTAGGAGTATTCCGTGGTCAACTGTGTCGAAGGCAGCAGACAAATCAAGGAGAATCAGGAGGGAAGGTGAACCAGCATCTGCTGCCATCCGTAGGTCATTTGTGACTCTAAGCAGAGCCGTTTCTGTGCTGTGGGCGGAGCGGAAACCAGACTGAAAGGTTTCAAAGAGGTTGTTGTATTTGAGGTGGTCCTGGAGGTGGGCAGCAACTACTTGTTCCAGTACTTTGGAGGGGAATGGGAGTTTGGGAATGGGCTTGAAATTTGCAAATCTTATCTTAAGCTTACACCCAGCTAAATTTCGTGTTCCCTGTGGCTGGTGCTCAACTTATTATAAATGAGGGCCTCCCTTTCTCTGGAGCGTGTGGCAGTAATTCTGCAGAAGCTGCAGAATGGCAGCCTCTTCCGTCAGGATCGATGGTGGTCTCATAAGGCATACTCTCCTTGCGCACAAATACAAAATGGTCAGGGTGTCTAGCTTTACTAAGGCTCCTCGACAGAGTGCTGTTGTGCCACCCGTACACGCCAGACCTTCTGTCTCAGGTCTGCCGGCACATATGGCATTTGAATCTGCCAGCCTGCATGTGGCACCTGAAAGCCAGGACCTACTTTAAGCTTCCTGTGACCAGTCAGTTGTCCATTCAATATTGATCTCAAGAGCATCAAGCACTAGATTGCTCAATGCTTTCAGATGGAAGCTCTTTTCGCAGTGGGGCAAGACCCATAATGAAGTCTCAGAGATGTGTTCAGTGGAGATTAATCTACGCTTCTCACTGTCTGTATTGAATAAGAACAGAAGAGTGTATGTACCTATGTAACTACGGTTCTCTGAATCCTGGATGACTGCCGGAGACTTTAGTCACTCAGAATCCTTGTGTCCTCGCGAGAAAATTCTGCAGGAACAAATCACCTGGTGACACCAGAAGATATAGAAACTCTCGGTCATCCAGGGCTGACACGAGAGACAGCTGACTTTGTTGATATAATATCCTGCGCATGCGCAAGATGGAAGGATCCAGTTTTTAACGCACCACCTCTGGCGGAGGATCTCCTTGTGTAGATTATATAAGACAATTTGGACATAATCATGTATATGGTGGAATGATCAAAAACCTGTGCTTTTTGCAACGAAGCCCCATTGCTGAGTGAACTATGAACAATTACAGTAAAATATGACAAATACAAGATAGATCTCCTAGAGGCAAATTTAGAATAAATCAGACTAACGGTTATGAAGTTATGTCTGAAAAACAGGGTTTTCTGACAAAAAAACTTCTTTAAAGAGTAGAATATGAACTACTAGTCTAAAATATGATATATACAAGATTTATATGCATCAATTTTGGACTGAATCGGACCAACGGTTGAAAAAATGATGGCCCGAAAACATTTGGGGATGTTTCCCCCAGTGGCAGAAATATGGACCTAACCTTTCCCAAAACCAATCCAGTTCTTCCTTTTATTAAGGTCTGTGTGGGTATACAATTTTAAAATGATCCATGAATAGGCAACTGTTACCTGCAAAAACTATTTCCGTTTCAGTGCTGGACGGTGTGGTTTTATGTCTTCCTCATCATTGTTAGCAGAACTTGTTGACCGAAACATTCGAAAATACGAAATCCCATTTTGACCAGGAAGTCCTTCTATATTAATCTTCAGCTAAGTACTATGTTAGGACTTCCATCACTCATCATAAAAAAGCAGTTTGATCATAGGTCCCTCTTGCAGGAACCCACGTACGGACCGTAGTTAGTTACTACTAGCCCTGTGGTTATACAGTACATGCTCTCTGCAACGTGACATAAAGTAAACATCTTCAGTCTGTTATTATTTGGACACAAATTAGAGGACATGCTCAGTTTGCCTCAAACAGGGGGAGGCCTGACAGAAAGCGAAAAATTATTGAGGAAAAACGGAAATCAATTTCCACACGAATAAAGAGACACAAAAATGCAGAGAGAAAAATTTAACGGATCATTATATGACTCCCATAAATTCTAAATGCACATTCAGAAAATCAATGAATCCTATCAGTGTAAGGAGGTGCTCATGGTAAATCCTTCATGTTGTCGAACCCAAAGGACAAGTGGAGGAGTCCTAAACATCTCACAGTGCTTAAATAAAAACACACGCATGCCTACAAATTCTGCCAAGGAACCCCACAATTCAAACCACATGAGACCCAATATAATGCAACACACACACATAAACAAACACACACACACACACACACACAATTGCTTGTGATAAATCTGCGATGTACAACAGGATTCCAACATATACGGAGGAAGAGGGAGCGGTCCACACGTGTGATGCTCTTTGTGTGATTTTGCTCATTCCTTCTTCTTTGAGGAATGTGTGATCGGGCAGAACTGAAGATGTTGCAGATAGTCGGACCTAAGATTAACTCTTACAACAACAGTGAACATCTGCCATAATGCAGAATGTCTGGGGTTGAAATAGGAAGCAAGGACTGTAAATTTGATGCAGATGGGTTTTTAATGTTTGAGAGGGAATGTATGGGCCCTGTGTCGTCATGGAGACAAAGGTTTCCCACTGACTTTCACACATTAAATCATGGTACATTGAGATGGTTTTGGTTTCATGAATACGTACACATGCTTGAACACGGTGTGAGTGTGAGACGCTTTCTTACTTCTGAAGGGAGAGGCTGAGGTTGCCAGCGCAGCTCTTAATCTTGTTCTGGGCCTCCAGGTGGTTCATGCCCTCTGTGGCGATGCCATCAATGGAAAGTACCATGTCTCCAACTGAAATGCCACCTTTACCCGCCTTGCCTCCATCTGTTAGCTGCAGAAACACAAGAAATAAACAACTTAAAGTAGGCCTTCGTCATCGTCCCCAGCAGCAAAAAAGCCCCCAATACCCTGCATTGCAAAAGTTATCCCCCTTATTCGAACTCCACAAATTGAATATGATTCTATACCTGAAAAGCAGTATTTTTCGCAAAAACCTCCCTCTAGTGAGTAGATTATGAACTTTTAGAGTAAATATGATATATAAAATATATATTTCTTTTCTTTCTTTTATATGCTCCAAATTTTAGTTGAGAAATGATTGCCCAAAATCTTTTGGAGATAAATCTCACCCTAGTGTCTGAAATATATAACCAAACGTTCACAAATCAATCCAGTTCTGTCTCACATCAAGGTCAATGGGTGTAAAATTTAAAACGTATCCAGGAAGGTACTGGGACCCAAGCACCTTAGAAACTATTTATCTGATGATATATCTACTCTGGATGGTATGACATTGGCCTCCAACACCACTGTTAGGAACCTGGGAGTTATCTTTGATCAGGATATGACCTTTGACTCCCAGATAAAACGGATTTCTAGGACTGCCTTTTTTCATTGCGTAATATTTCTAAAATACGGCACATTCTGTCGCAAAAAGATGCAGAAAGTTAGTTCATGCATTTGTTACTTCAACGCTGGATTACTGTAATGCCCTACTAGCAGGTAGTCCCAATAAGCCTCTGAAGCCCCTCCAGCTGATCCAAAACGCTGCTGCACGTGTACTGACCAGAACCAGGTTAAGAGAACATATCTCTCCTGTATTAGCTTCCCTTCATTGGCTCCCAGTAAAATCTAGTATCAAATTCAAAATCCTTCTGCTCACTTACAAAGCCTTTAATGGTCAGGCACCAACGGATCTGAAGGAGCTCATTGTTCCATATTGTCCAATCAGAACTCTGCGCTCCAAGCATGCAGGATTACTTGTATCCCTAGACTCTAGGGATACAAGAGTCTAGGCCCTAGAGTCTCCAGAGTCTCTACTTCTGGAGACTCTAGGGCCTAGAGTCTCCAGAAGTAGAATGGGAGCCAGAGCTTTCAGCTATCAGGCTCCTCTCCTGTGGAACCATCTTCCAATCTTTGTTCGGGGGGCAGAGACCCTCTCTACATTTAAAAGTAGGCTTAAAACTTTCCTTTATGATAAAGTTTATAATTAAGGCTGGCATAAGCTAGCTCTTAGCTATGCTGCTATAAGTTTAGACTGCTAGGGGATCTCCCATGATGCACTGAGCTTTTCTCTCTTCCTCTCTCACTGTCCCTCTTTATACATCCCACTCACTTTAATGCATGTTACTGGATTAACACGTTACTGGATTAATGCATGTTACTGGATTAATACATGTTAAATGGTTTAATGCATGTTAAATGGATTAATGCATGTTAATGGATTAATACATGTTAATTGGATTAATGCATGTTAAATGGATTAATGCATTTTAATGGATTAATGCATGTTACTAACTTGACTTCTTCCCTGGAGTCTTTGTGTTTTCTCGCCCTGTAAGGTCACATGGTTGGTGATTGCAGCTGCTGCTGTGGACCTGCTCGATGTCCACTGATCACAAGATGCTCATGATGATGATTATTGTTGTTATCATTATTATTATTATTGTATAGTATTTCCCAATAAGCTATCACTATATGTTACATTAAAATTAATGTTATTATCAACCCGGGATCCCTGCTGCTGCCGCGGCCCGACCATGGAGCGGTTGGAGAAAGTGGATTATAGCTGATATCTTTGCTGCTTTTTCCCCGTCTGTATCTCTCCTCACCGGTGTCTCTCTCTTTCTCGCTCCCACTCTCTTTTTTTTCAGACCCGACCGGTCATGGCAGTAGGCCTTCCACCTTGAGTCTTGGATCTGCTCAAGGTTTCTGCCCATTAAAGGGCAGTTTTTTCTCGCCATTGTCACCAAGTGCTTGCTCAAGGAGGAATTTGTTGGGTCCTGTAGATAATTATATAAAGAGTTTGGTCTAGACCTGCTCTTTCTGGAAAGCACCTTGAGGCAAGTATTGTTGTGAATTGGCGCTATATAAATAAAGATAAAGATAAAAAGGAAATACTTTTTGAGTTATCAAGTTAACACAAAGGATCTGTGGCGACCGATTCCATTGGCCATGACTATTTCATAATATCCCCAACTTTTTGGGGGTATAATAACCCATAATACAAGCATTACAGTCGGGCCGCAGGAGGGTCTTGGGGATTTGGGACGTGTTTACTTACTCTGTCTTTATTGTCAAGCATCTACACAAACCTAATTCATAATCAGGTTCTCCACCCTATGATGGTAGGTCCCTTGTACATTCACTGATGCATGTCTAATAGCAAGAGCCGTCGTCTGTGAGTTACTGTTGTTTCGTTTTTATGAACTGCTGTCGTACTGAGCTGACAGCTTGTTAGATGAACATAAAGAAAAGTTCAAAAGGTCTCTTAACCACAGCTGAGGCTGAGAAATAGATCACTGCCATGCTGCCATTTCTTCTCAGCAGGTTGCAAAAAAAACATTTAAAAAAAGATCTTGTATGCATTAAAAGGAAAGCGTAATGGCTGAAGAGTAGAAGCACTCATAGTGCAGGACCGTATTCATAGAAGGGAGCCTATTTTAGACAGCAGTAGTGGCTGTGGTCTACATTATCTGAACACATATTTGACTGTGAAACTAAACCCAGTAAAAAAGTAACTCTGCAACTATACAGTGTGCAAAATGTAGTAAAAAGGGTGACAAATAGCAAGTGGCGGACAACATGGTGTAGACAAGTTCCAGTTTTAAAGGCTTTGAGGGATATACAATTAAAAGCCAGAAATCTCTTTGCACGCGTCAAAACATGGCCACACTTGATTTCTCTTCTCTCTGGGTTTCAGTGGCTTTCATGATTTTTGAGGTATGCCTCAAAAATATGTGCATCCAAACAAAGTTTAAATGCTCTACTTCCACTCCTGGGGATTTCTTTAATTTGAAACAGCTTTAAGCCACACAAAGGAATTCATGTTGAACCCACTCTGCTGTTCGTCAGGCACAAATGCTTAATGTCTCTATTCTGCACTTGACAGTAATCTTAAATATATAATTTATTTGTGATTGAGCACAGGAATAACTAACATTTTCCACAACAGTATCCACTGCTGGTGTTTTTGTAAACAAGTATTGAATAATGTTGTGAGGAAACAAAGCCCTTAGCAAGCACACAAATAAGCATGAGTTTACACCCAAAATAGTACCCTGTTTAATTGAATTTGTAATTGCATGACCTGGTTTGCTCTGAAAACAGTTGTGTTTCCTTCTACCTAAAGTTTTATTAAACTCACATTTGTTTCCAATTGATTAGATTAGCTGTATTTGCATCTGCTAAGAAAGCGCTTTTAATACCTCCGCCAAGGAGGTTATGTTTTCACCCCTATGCATTTTTATGTCTTTTGGTTTGTTTGATAGCAAGATTTAGGAAAAAAAGGGTTGGACTTGCATGGAAATTTAAGTAGTTTTTGGCATATCCTAAAGAAGATTCCATTTTGATGACGCCGCATGTGTCACGACATTTAAAATAAAATAACTTAGCTGTAGGTTGGCATCATCTTGTGGCGCAGACCTCTCTAACTCACCCGTTTTGGAGCTGTTTATGAGATATAACATTTTTAAGTTTTTCCACATGTTATCTTTGGGCCTGTGCAAAGTGATGACACTTTGATGACAGCTGGGATAATTACATCTTTGTTATTTTTCACCAAGAAACGGAAAAGAAAATGTCCCATTAACGTCTACCTTTGGTACTGTTGTGCCTTGGTGGATGTTTGGGCTCTACGAGTGATTTTCCTGGTTATTTATTTATTAATTTTCTGTAACCGCTTATTTTGTGTGGGGTCGAAATGGGGCGGGAGCCTATCCCAGCTGACATTGGGCAAGAGGCAGTGTCAACCCAGGTCAAGTTGTCAGATTGTGTTAGGACCAACACATAGAGATAAAAAAATCATACCTACGACGATATTCGAGTCAGCAGTTTTCTTATATCGCATGTTATTTCACATTACAGGACGATGATCTGCAGCAATAACCAGATCCATTCTTATCAGGAGTCTAAGGGAAGACAGCGACACATTTGGATATGTGGGTAGGATGTTATTACTTCTCATTTCTTTTTCCCATTTAGTCATAATGTGAAAATCTTGTTTCTGTTTCCGTTAATAGAAATCATCAATATATTATTTTGATTTTTGGAAATACCAAACATCTTATCCCATGTGTGTCACATGTTGTATTTGAATAGAATGGAAATGTATTCTACTATTGAAGGGCTTTGGGAACAAAGACACCTTGTGGTTTTTATTTTGACCATTCTTGGTCAAACGGGAGAACCAGCTATGTCCGAAGTGGAATGAAGTCATTTGTTTCTTTTGACACCATGAAAAGGAGCTCACACACCACTTCAGTGAACACACATATGCACACGGACAACCCATCCTCTCTAGTGCAGCTGTTAAATCTGCTGTTTCTACAAGAAAAGATATTAAGATGTTTTTGGTTCATTACGTAGCCACTCTCTCTCTTCCTCTGTCTTTGACTCACTAAAACACACTTAGACAGACAGACACAGGCAGGGCTAATAAAAGAGGCTCTGCACCCGGATTAGTGTAAAGGCTCTGTGGCCCCAACCTTTTATAGTCATATTAGCTGAACACACACCACGTCACGAACAACCACAGAGGTCAGGAATGAGACAGTAATGAGAAAGGGAGAAGGCAAAAGAGAAAAAGAAGAAAAAAATGAACAATTTGTGTCTATGGTTTTTGTGTTTTTAAATCTTATATATTTTGACCAATTTCAAGGAGAGGGTTCATGCCAACCAATTTGGCATTATCTGGAGCTCAAATCTTTAGATAAATTCCTGCATCCTGCCCACACACAAAATCTACTTCCATCTCTCCACATAGATACAGAAAGACTTACCCAAAGTCATAAAACTTTCCTTCCAACAGGCTGAGAGTAAAATTTCCGATCTGCGTATTCCATCCATGTGTCTTAATCACATATAGGTCTTAATAAATTGATGGTAAATCTCTTTCCAAAAGCAAACATTTGTTTTCCATCTCTAATAATAAGATTATAAAGGTTGAATTTTATATCAAAGTGCATAAATCATTGAGAAAATTAGAAACAGAAATCTAAATAATATTTTAACATGAGACGCCAAGAGCCTCAGTTTTTCCCAGGATGTGTGATTTATGACTCTGACCTTTGACTCTATACACATTTCCTCTAGAGATGACACCCAGGGGACACACCCACACTGCATGCCTGTATGCTAATGCTCTCTGACAATGGCTGAGGTCAGCTCCAAATTGTCGTTGGCTTGTATTAGTAAGTCTCCTGAAATCTGCCACTGACAAACCGTCAAAAACAAATTCACAGAGATTGACTAAACTAAAACGGGTGTGAAAAGCTTGGAAATTTATTATCAATCCACCCAAAGTGGCCGAAATTGCAACTGCAAAAGACCAGATTCCATGTGGTTTTCTGCTGTTCACACCGCCATAAAAAAGTCACATAGGAGCAGAAAAAAAATCAGACTTAGGCCACATTTTTCCAGCAGTGTGAACGTGGCTCTCGAAGATTCCTACAATTAGACGGACTAGTTGGGAAAAAATAGGTGGTGATCAACTACCAGCCAAAGACCTAGTTATTTTACCTCGATAAAACATTACTTTTAGTCTTATAATCACCATAATCATCAGGCGGCCAAGAAACAGCGACTAGTAAAGGCATTATCTCTTCCCCCCTCCTTCGAGTCTTGGTGAACCCTGATAGGAGTAGCCCCCTAAATTTGGCTAGCCAGTCATCTGGCCAGCTGGAGTTTGTGCAGTTCAGGTTAGTCATTTTAGTCCTTTCTGCTGCTTAAACAGGTCTGTGATGCCCTGTGTTTTCTAATAGCATTCTATTGGTACCAGCCTTAACATTTTCGGCAGTTTTTGCTACAGTAGCTCCTCCATGAGGATGTTAAGTTCATTATAAAGTTTAATTTGCCGTATTCAAAATGTTGATTATGGCTTTATTCTAAGTCACATGACCAGATGACCCAGAATTTAAGCAAAGTGTCAAAAATGAGAGATGAAGCATTAAAAGTTGTTCCTAGGGTGCATCTCTTTTAAGTGTGTTCGGTAAACATATCTGTTGTGTTGTGGCTTTTACAAGCATTTTTTGTAAGGTGTTTTGTTATGGCTTTTACAGTTAATGTTTCTAATGCTGCACATGTTGTCAATTGAAATTTTTCCTAAATTGCATTTGTTTTGTCTAAATGCATGTTTTTCTTAATTTGCAGCATCTTTACCCCTATGGGCCTCTGTAGAAATTAGATAACACAGACCAGATTTCATACCCTCTGTGAATTATTGAGTCATAGGTGCCCATGAACCTGTCGCCTGTTGTGTTTCATCAAAAAAATTTCTGGGTAAAAATGAATGGGAAAATCCTATCAAGATCTTCAATTGTGTAAATTAAATTTGTCTATCCATCACATTTAACCTTTTTCAAAGTCAATCAGATCCTCTAACTTGCCCATTTTTTCCAACACATCAAGATCCAGGAAAAAACATTCAGTTCAATCTAAGGCTACGTTCACACTGCAGGCAAAAGTGGCCCAAATACGACTTTTTTGCCCATATGTGACCTACATCTGATTTTTTATGACAGTCTGAACAGCACAAATCTGATGTTCTCAAATCAGATAATCAATCATTTAATATGCGGTCCTAAATCGTATAGATATCTGATGTATTTCATAGCGACCTCAGTCTGAACGGTCATGTCGTATTGGTTTTCACTTAGATTCTCACTTTTCTCCACCTTTTCCACATCTGTTGCATATCTGTGAACAATGCTGTATGTCTTTGAATGTGAAAGTGCACCTTAAAACCAGATCACTCTCAAGATCAAAACCCTAGAAGAGCATAACCATGCCAGGCTTCCGTTGGTATGATATACGAAAACACAGATATATCTAATACGGTTGATAATCTGACTGTTAAATTTACAGAGGAACAAATAATCACGTGTAGAAAATGTCAAGTCTTGGTGATGGGCGCTTCCAGGGCCCCATAAAGACTTGGAACAGCTGTAGTGTGTAAGAGGTGCTTTATTTGACAATATTTTTACCATGCCAGTTGCATAAGGGTATATTATGTAAAATAAGGAAAAGTAAATTGCAAAATTCATATTAGATATTCTGTGTGTTCAATCTCCCTTTGATACACAGGTATCAAAGGGTATCAAAGGGAGATTTGATACCTGTGTATCAAATCTCCCTTCCCTATGTAGTTATCCAAAAGTGAAAGGGTCAACACATTTTTTGCAAATAGATTTGCCTCCCGGAAAGTTTTAGACACATTTTCTATGTGATGGATGTGAATTGAAAAACAAAAAGGTTAAATAAGGGTAGGATTGGTGCCTTGCTGCTACATTGTCGGGTGAACATTCGCTGACCATTTGGAGTGACAGAGATGACAGGTAGATGGTTCAAACCTGGCTTGAACTCTGAGGGTAGGAGACACAAAGCCGTACCTGATTGTTTCTTGTACCTCAAACATCCTCATAAGTTTCTCCAGTTAATCAGCCATCAAAAATCAGTCAGCTGTAACTGATAAAGCTAGGAACCGCCATCAAGTAGTTCTTTCAATTTGATCTTATTTGACAAGGAATGTTCCTGTGTAGTGTATTTAAATGCCATCTGGAACAGAAGATTGAAATGTTCCCTAACCCTTTTTCTATCAATATGATTTATTATATATCAATAATGATACTTAACAGGCCATCTATATTTTCATCATATGGAGCGGATATTAAAAGGAAACTGAAAGAGAAAAACATCATGACAGATGCTTGGCTCTTGGCAAAAGAAACTAAAAAAAAGTTAGCAGCAAAATAACAACACAGAATTGGCGAAGAAGCATGCAGAATGTTTGATGGATGTGAGACACAGTGGAAATTTATGGGGTTGCAAGAGATTTACGATGGAGCTAAAAATATAGAGCAAGTTATTAGAGAGGAGAGAGAAAATTAATAAAATGTGGGACACAGAAACAGGGGCAGACATGGATACTTCACTGCAACCCATCAGCAGCACACTGTAAAGTGTGGTAGCATTGTTTCATTTATAATCCTGTGAATGATTTACTCAAAGTAAATCATGCATTTACTTTAGCAACATCTTGGAAGTACCTGATGCAGGAGTGTTCATGTGACAAAACACTCTGCTCCTTTTCCGCTGACAATAAATTTCAAACTACATTCTATTCCATCTTTTATCCCAGGCACTATGCGCCGAGTCGCTGGAACAAACTTCCTGATGAACTTCATCCTGATTTCAATGTTATTTATTATTCATTCCTAAAAATCCTAAATGAATTATTCATTCATTTAGGATTTTTAATATTTCTATTTTGTTTTACATTTTCTCTTCTCGGTTTTATCAATCAGTTGTTAAGTATGTTGAATAACATTTGATATGTTGTGAAATTTGCTATATAAACAAAGATCGATTGATTGATCTTTTGACAGAGTTACGAGTCAGCTTTTGAATAAAGAATCTGTGGTCCATTGTTGGATTATTGTATATGATTGTACAACGTCGCCTTATTGCAATTAAGTCATGCTGTACATCATCAAAATCCATGCAGTAACCCAATGAACCTCAGAGTCTGTGAACCCCAACCTGGGAATCCTTGCTCTACATGAGTCATTTGAAACATAACATATCCCCGACATCCCATTAAATAATGTTTAACAAAGTATTTATATATATACACGTATATCCACCATCCCTTTGTTGAGCCTCAAGACATGTAGAGTATACACTTTTTGATATATACATGGAGTAGATGATCAACCATCTGGTTTACCTTTAAAAAAAAAATCCATAGAATACTTGATAATACATTGAAAATCTAAGAGAAAACCTAAACACTGAAAGGCATATAACTACTAATCCTGGTTAATTTTATATTTGAGACTAGATTGTACGTTTAACGCATGAAACATGCTCTGGACAAGGTAATCACCATTGAGACACACCTTAAAAATCAAATTAGTAAGAGAACTTAGTTAGTTCTTTTACATTGGAAAATAAGTTAATTTGGAGTTATCATAATTTACAAAGGGGTCACCCACACCTAACAAATTCTTTGACACACGTTCTTCACATTTATCGTGAAGCTTTGCCTCATGAAGTAGCCTCTCCATTCAAGGATGGTACAACTCTAATAATAATAACTCTTAGTATTTATTATCACGGACTCTCACACAGAACATACCCAGGACAAAATAATGAAATTAGATCGCTGATCTCGCTGATCACCCTAATCCCTCAGTATAATGAGAAGCTTTTTAAAGATTAAGCTACTTTCTCTTGATATGATAACCAAACTAGGCCTACCCTCTTGTCCCAAACAGGGTATATTCCCAAAAACCCCTGCTTCATAAGGGCAATTACCCTGATGGAACTCCTCCTATCAAATGTGAAAACCAGTGCTCTTTGAAAAAAAAAAAAAGCTCCCCAGTGAGTAACATATGAACTTGGAGTAAAATATAATAGAAGATAGACGTCTTCGCCTCAATTCACATGCATCAAATCAAATTGGACCCATGGTCCAAATGTTATCTCCGAAAAACATACATACAAAACAAAAAACAACATCTCTGTTTTGGAGATAAAAGCTCCCCCTAGTGTCTAAAATTTATGACTGCCCTTTCCCCAAATCAGTCCAGTTCTTCTTCAAACAAAGTCTATGGGGGTATCAAATTTGAAAATGATCCGTGCCATAGATTTTGAGTAATCGCATAACGATCTCCAGCTTTAGCAAACGTTGCGGCGGCGGCGGCAGGCGCAGCGGCGTTGACGATTCCAAATTATCCCCTACATTTCGGGGTATAATCATTGCTCTAATACAGTTTTATAAAGTTGTGGTTTCACTAACAGTGATGAAAATCGTGTTGAAGAGGGCTGTAATAGGTCGGTCTGTTCTCTATTCAAGAGCCAAGATTCCAAGCCAATGCACTCAACAAGATAATAGTTCATTTTTACATAAATGTACTGCTCATTAAAAATATTTTTATACATGCTCTGTGTTACTGACCATAATGCAATATGTTAATAATTAAGGCTTAACTACAAGGCATGTACTGCTTTTTGATCTGGTTATGCAGTAGATTTAAGAGAAGACGATGTTGTTGTTACTTTTCACTGCTTAACTTGAGTAAAACAGGTCAGACATCACCAGTAGACTCAATAATGTGCTTGTGTTGGTGCTGGGCCACTGGCAGACCGGGGAACACACAGCCATATGAACACAAGGCGGGATTGTTCCTTGTTCCTGTGGTCCATAGGTATACTCAGTGTGTTAGTTGTGCATCATTATTGGCACACACTTTGCAAAGGCTGTAATTAATCTGAATTGTGGTTCTTAAGTTAGAGATCACATATCACATTTGGCTTTTTTATGTTAGTTTTATGTGGGATGCCACATTTGACATCTGAAAAAGGTAGGCTGGCTAAAAAACATTAAAATGAGTTAGTGTGACAATTATTTACCTATATTCTGAAGAAACGATGTGGGTGTTTCCTTCAGTCAAGGTTTGTATTTCAGAGGGTAAGAAATTCAACCAGAGAATAAAGACACATCGTAAAAACTACTTGAACTGTGGTATTTTCTGGGCAGAGCGGCAGTTTAATAATATATTACAATGCTGTATTTATAGATGAAGTTTCATTCCAAGCACAACATATGAAAGGTAATCACCGACCCAGAGAAAGACAGAGTCGATGCATTAAAATAAGACTTCTCTTTCATTCTGAAAAAAAATCGACAGAAAAGTATCATTATCACACCCAAACCACCTATGAACATAAAAACAAAATCTAATTTCCATCTAGCTAAGATTTACTTTGATTTGATCAATCACTGGTTCTGCCTTCTATTAGGGTTTATAGTCTATGGCATCACGTTACCAAAACAGCAAGAGCAAATTCTTAAAATCAAAAGCTCCTACTGTAGTCCAACAGATTTATTTCCCTTTCATTGAGCCTCTTAACTACAGACACTAATTCATTTCAATTTCAATTTCTATGTGAAATCAACCCATACTACCATGGATAAACGTGATACCAGCCATGAGGCCAGTGTTCCACGGGGACGGAGTCATGAAGGATTTACCAGCTACTGTGGAAAATATTTTAAAGCCGAATAAAACAATGGAGTATTCAAGTCTTTTCATTGTTCACTCGTTGCCTGAGTGTTCGCCATGGTCATAAAAGTTTTCTGGCCTCGAATACTTCTCCTCCTTCCAGTAACACTAAAATATTGAAAAACATGCGCTACAGAAATTAAGGACATAAATTGTGCATATTGTGTGTTGTGTCCTACAAGGATTATTCTTTGATCTTACTTTATTATTATGTACTTCAATTGATGACATCCATGAATTTCTGCAGCAGTCTGGCGAAAAATTATAACGCAACACTACTGGAACCAGTAAAAACTGTGAATGGTTTTTGATTGTTCAAAGTATTTAAGGTGCAATTTTCATTTCGGTATAGTCCCTGCGTTGGCATGTTAGGCACTCAAGGCTTTTTGCAATGGATTAGTCAGTCCATTACCGATGATGACAGAAATGCCAATGAGGTCACCAGTAGGAACAACTGTCAACAAGGAGGGCTGAAAACATTCCAAAAATCAATCCTCCTCTTTTCTCTCAATTCATCTTGAGCATAATGGAGCAAACCTTCCAATAAATAAAGTAACAAGGGCCTCAAGAATGAGCCGTAAGAACTGGAGACAAAATACCAAATTTATGCATCAAATGTCACTTAATAAAGTCATTTATAAGGAGTGTGAGATCATTTGTTGAGTGCCGAGAACACAGAAAAGTCTGCTCTTCACACTGTCCAAATACAACACGTCTCCCCTGACACAACCACACAAAAATCCCTGACAGCCTGATTTGTGGGAGAGGAACTGCTCAGATGTTGATTCTGGATCTGGAACTAGTTCAATAAGACAAAAGACATGTGACTTGTTGGATTAAGATTGATGGAACAATTACTAAGACATATGGAGGAGCTGTTAACCAGTTGGAGTAGAGTAAACGTAGAATGGTTAGTAGTAGAAAGGTCAGCAACAGCGATTTATCACGAGGTCTGTTGGTTTAATATGAGCATAAGAGGAAGAAATAAGAAGAAGAGGGATGACGGCAGAGCGAAAATAGGCCTAACGCTGCCGTCCCTGACAGCAAGGATAAATCCCCCAAAGAACCCATTCCCCTGCGTTGTACAAGTATTTCCCGGACACTACTCCGATACATGCTTAGACATGATTTAACACTGCCATTGTCTCAGGCAGCTTCACAGATATCACAACATTCTTGTTCGAGCACCATCTTGCTCCCATCTTTTGAAATATAATTCTCTCTGTACCTCTAGTTCATTCTCACTGCCATTTTGCACAGCCTTCACCTCCCCATCTCTGTGCCTCCATCGCAGATTCATCAACGCCATCATTTTCACCGGCCTCATCAGTCTAAGCAGTGTTATCAGTCACCACCACCACCAGTCTCATTCTGTTGGGGCAATCATTTTGCCACTGCTTGGGAACCTGCTGTTTGTTCAGAATATCCCTGAAGAGTCTGAGCAACAAGACTGTCAGACATACTAATATTCACATATCAACTGATGTCATAGATAATTATGTTAAATTTGTGCATTTGTCAGTCCTGATTAAGAACCAATTAGTTTGCCATCTGAGTCATGTTGCTGTAGTAAAAGCACAATCTTCATCTCATGCTTCATGTCTCAGCTTTTCAGAATATTTTTCAACCCTGACAGAGATATACAGAGTTTTGGATTAAGGACTTTTCGAAATATACAAATAACATTAAAAAGAAATAAGAAAAGTTTGAAATAACAAATCTGAATGACCTATTCTGGCATAATACTGCCTATGGTGCACTCTGCCTAGCCACAGAAGCTCTAAAAACAGGGGTACAGATTCAAGTCCAGTTTGTTGTGAGTGGGTGAGGTCATCGGAGCTGACCCATGACATGATGCATCTATTCTTGGAAGCATAATGCACAAGCTCCCCTGGGCTGCCTCCCCTTAAATTATTTTAGCAGTGGATCCTCTAAATGGTCTGCTCTCAGAAACGCTTTAAAAATTGATTCACTGGGTTGTAAATATGGCTTTGAATAGCAGCTTTTCTGCCTCGACATATGAAGGACCATTTTTTCAATATCCCTTGATCAAAAAGCAGGCTATTGGATTTCACAATATATGATTTTAATGAGGTTAACCATAAGATGGGGGGCTCCTGCATCTATTTTCTACAAAACCTCTTCAGTAGTACATCCATTAAATGGTCTCGCTGAAATGGCAGGCATTAAGTTGCTTGAAAAAGACCGAGCCACCAAGGGGTTACAAGTCAGTGTAGTTCTAGTGCTTGTCCAAAGCCAAGATAAGTGGGGAGGGTCACATCAGGGGTGGCATCCGACGTAAAATCTATGCCAAATCAATATGCCGAACACAATACTTTTTTCCAAGCAGGACTGGTTGGGGTTCAGGTTAACAAATACCATCACTGGTACTTCTGGCCAGCAGGGTATTGCCGGTAATTACGGATGGGAACAGATGACCCGCTGTAGTGATCTCAAAAGGGAAAGGCTGAAAGACGAAGCATAAGTCACTCACAAAGTTAATTGAGCGGAGCAGCAGCCACATGTCTCTGAGGAGGACCCACACCTGACTTCTTACTGAAACCAGAGAAGGCTGAGAAAGAAGTTGGCATGTGTGTCATGTGGGTTTTGCCACCATCCTCTCCGCTCAGGATACTGACAGCAGGCCCTGATTCCATTCATTCAAAAGGAAAAAGTGAGTGCGAGCACAGATCATCCCTTTGCACTGAAGACACTATATTAATTATTCTACCAAATTTTTCACGAGCAAAAAAGATCGAGGGATCTATATAAAATATGTTGGAAAGCAGATAAGAAAATATGGGGCAAACTTTATTTTTACGTCTCAATCTAGTACAAACTTCACAGTTTGACAGGGACACGTTAAACAAGTGTTCTGTCAAGCTGTTTTTCTGTTCAGGATTAAAACATACAGAATGATTTGGGAAACCTAGTTTGACTAATTAAGGCTCTGGAGAGTGATTGATAAATACTAATAACAGTATACTAATTTCAATAGTATTTATAATATTTGAGGACAGCTTTGTTTTTGCAAAGCAAGCATTTGCGGAAACCCTTTAATTTATTCTCCAAATATCTCTTTTTATGGGATATGTTTCATTTGCAATAAGAGGAAGCGACCTCAGACTTGACTTGATATAAAACTGTCATAAAAAACATGTGGTAGTTTGAAAAACAGTGGTCACAGGGCAGATAGTTCAGGGCGTACAGATGTGGCTACAACGCATTGAAACTATGATGCAATACTGGTACAATGTGATAATGCCATGGCTACTTCTTGTGCCATAAATGAAACACACAGCACAGTCTCATACAGAAAGAGCTCAGCGACAGCTGCTGTTGGAGTGAGTGTGGTTTGGCAGTAGTGCTGCGATCTTTAATAACCCCTACTCTGTGCTTCCTTCTTAGATCCAGCCATACGGTTAGACCGACCAGTCAGAAGAGCTGCCCATCATCCCAATAAACTGGATTTAATGGGTTGGATATGATTAGGGTTCGCTATGATTCTTGTATCTAGACTGAACTACACGGGTATTTGAAGAGCGAGTCACATACAAGTTCCAACGGTCACAGGCCATTGAAAGATAAAGAAATATAGGGGGGAAAAACAAATATGCGGGGATGTTATGAATGAGGGAAGCAGATCTAGAAATGGTACCTGTTGAGTGATCATATGTGTGCCTCACTCACTGTAGATTTATTCTCATGCACCTTACAGTATGTCTCATGTTCTCACTCTCCTCCTCTGCCAGTCCTCAAAATGTCTCCTCTCTATGCCCGTAGTTAAATACTGGTGATCATTTTCTCAGTGTCAGTCTTCCCAAACCAGATCACTGCTCTCTGAATGGCAACAGTCTCATTATTTTTCACTTTCAAGAAAGAAAATTAATTTGTTAGTGACACAACTGCGTCAAAAACAGTACATTCAAGCCATCTGAACAACGGAATACCAGTTGTGAAGACGACTTTACTTTGCAGCTTTTTGTGCACGATTATATAACCAGCCATGGCGTAGACTGTTTTGACTGATTTATTGAAACACAATCACTGAAATTTTAAATCTGACTTGGCCATAATCTGAAATTTCTCATAACCATACAAGTTCATATTACCCACTGAAGACATTGTGGTCTTAAACAGACCTAAAAAAACACGAATTATTTCAATGCCAAAAACGGCACCAGTACTTAGGCTAACTACACTCCTGCCAATGTCTTGAAACCTCAAACCAAGTAACTGTCATTGTGATACAGTTTTTAAAGGTCAGAGCAATTAAGACAGATATGGTTTGGAGTCCACCAAAATTTATGGGACTAAGAAAACCATAACTGAGCAACATCAACATTTATTTAGTTGCTTTTGCATTATTTAAGCTTCTTTCATTTTTCTTTGTTTCATTTCAGATTTCTGTTATATCTCTTTCTGAGTTTCTCATTTAGCACAAACACATGCACACACATGGCTGTAACAAACCACATGGCTTCAGTTATTTGGAAAATATCACATTCAAAGTAATAACACAAACATGGTAACCCAACATCCAACCAGAAGGGGATAGGCACAGGTCCTGGCAGGCCATCCATCATCAGTGTCATATTTCCATAAGTGTGTACACAGCCAATATGTGTGTGAGTTGTGCTTGTGTGCATGTCACTGTACTGCAAGTGCAGTGGTATAAACGATGTGAATCTTAATGCGAGATTCAATGGTGGGGGTGGGAGAGATGGTTTGTGGGAGAGGTTGCTGCAATGATGTTATGAATAGACACAGAAAGGCATTGAAACCAGAGGACCATCAAGTGACTTGTTCACAGAGAGGGACTGAAGCCAAGGATCATGTGCCAGAGTTTTGATTGCAACACTTTCACCACAGACAGTGGCGTGGAATGCAAAGACAGCGAGAAAATGTTTCCTGTGTGGTCAATACATGGCAGATGGCATATCATTCACTTGGCTTATCATGAGTCTGGCTTGTGGGGGTTGAGTCAAGAATCCATTGAAATGTAAGGTAGTGGTGAAAAGATGAAGGAGTGGATGAAATAATGGAAATTATTTTTCATGTTTTCAATCACTTTTCGACCAGGGGATAACTGCGAGATGATTGAGTTCAAGTCACATGTGTGTTGAAGATAAAAAAGGAAACAGTCTACACAGTAGATGAGGCTAAACTCTGTAGGAGTAGAGCTATCACCACACAGTCATTATCTGTTAGTGCATATCCTTGCAGAGTTGTTGAGTGGGGGGGACTGCTGGGATGCAGGAAGGTGTGGTACACCCGAGAAAGTTGCCATGACATAGAAACACAAAAAACAAGTCACTTACAATCATACCTCAGAGCAATTTCAGAGTCAACAATTCAATTATGATGCATGTTTTTGTGCTTGAGGAAGCTAGACAACATGGAGAGAACACACGGCTTGAAAAGCTCTCTGAGAGGTCGTAACTCTGCACCTGGTCTTAAAAGAGTCGATCGTTCTTGCTATGCAGCAATGGTGTTAACCACCATGCCTCGTGATTTTTTATAATTAAAATCAGCACAGCATTAGACATCCTTATCCTAAACATAGATATCCTTAACCAAAAAGAATGAATGAGTCTTACCTTGGAGATGGTTAGGGGCATATTGAAGTCCTTCCCACCTTGCAGCCTGAAGCCCCATGGGGCAGGGCCTGAGAGAGTGACTTTGTAGTTGCTGCTCATGTTCTCTTCAAGATGCGAGATATGGTCTGGTGTTTGTGAATTTGAAGTGAGGAAAATATTTCGCACACCAGGAGATAATGATGATTTCACAGGGTTTTGATGATAGTTGAGAATTTTGGTCGGATCTGATTCCACGATCTGGGGGAAAATATGAAAGCAGAGCATACGTTTCTAAATGCGTGGTTAAAGAAGACAAAACAGAAGATAGGAGAAATATATATATATATAAATATATATATATATATATTTATATATATATAAATATATAGAGATAATCAAGAACAGGAACTGGAGGGGGGAAGAGGAAACTGCACCGGTAAAATGAGTGAAGCACAGGTGAGAAGAAGTTAAAAAAGAAAAAAAAAAACACTGAGTTTACCGTCACTCAAAGTTAACAAACAATATTCAATATTATTTTTATGGAATAAAAAATATAGAAAACTTCGAGTGTACTTCTTGCTCCAGTTATATATATGGGAAAACACACACACAAACACACACACACACACCCACACAGACTCACACAAACACATACTCATACGCACACAATCTTATTTCACTACTACATTTCTAAATTCACTTTGGTGGAATTAACAATCACTAAAACAATAAATAAAGCCACCATAAGATGATGCTTATTCGGCTAACCTTAACATGATTGCAACATAGAGTATTCCCTTTAAAATTCAAAGTTATTATTATGAGAAAGCTAAAGATGTACCTCTTGAATGGAAAATCCAGAGAGAAAAAAATACTTCCTTCACAGACAGGTAGACAATATAATCCCCAGTTTCCCCTGGACTATTCCCTTCCCAGCAAACACACTCTGTGTGTGAGAGAGGTAGAGAGGGATGCAATGCTCTTATATACCAGTTAATGACAGAGGGGAGGGGAGAATTGGAGGAGGGGAGAGAATAAGAGCGAGACGAGAGGAAGGAAAGGGTAGATGTCAGGTTGGGAGGAGAGAGGGAGGGGAAAGAGGAGGGTAATCGACCATTGGTGGAGCGTGGTACACAGAAGAGAAGGAGAAATTAAGGGGATAATATGAATAGGAAGATTAGAGGATGGGAGGAGACAACAGTCGGGAAAAAAATAGGGGTGGGAGAAGGGAGGGGGGTGAGTAAAGGAAAAGAGTGTGGGAGGACTGTATGCAGAGAAAATGACAGGGGAGGGAGGGGAGGCATGGGAGAGGGGACGGTTTATCTTTCATCCAGATATTTTGGGAACATGGACTCAATGCTGTAAGCAGCTTCATTTAAGGTGGAACCAGCCGTGTCCAGATCAGGACCCGAGAGCACATCTGACCCGAGAACAAATCCCAAAGGCTTCAATTAAATTCTCTCTCAAAGGTTGACTTGAAGTGATATGCTGGAGATTGGATACAAGCTCAGCACCGACTGGCTGTTTGACTCCTGTGATGTGGCTGTTTCACCCCTGCTGCAGCAAACCCCAACTGTATGAGAAGCATTATGGGAAATCAATACACCAGGAACACATCACACAATGGACCAATTAATGTACTGTAACTATGACTGTTACTTATCTGTAGCAATGACTGTTAATACTGTATATATGACTTAAGCTATCCTTTAGTCACTGGTGAAATACTTTACTAATGAAATAAATGTGCTTAGTCATGTGATTAAGTCATCATTGAAACTTAAATAATGTTTGGTGAATATTAGTAATGTGGTGCCAACGTGACAAACTATTATTTCTGTTTAGATTATTTACCAGTTTTATCATTATATATGTCTAGAAAGCTAGCAAATCTACCGCATCTTCTTCAGCGCCTTTTGTCCATTTCCCTTTTTGGCACAGACAGAATATTGTCTTTGTATTTAGACAGACTTAGTTCACTCACACACAAAGAGAGAGAACGAGAGAAAGAGAGAAAGAGAGAGAGACCTTCACTGTGTTCAGTCCAGCAGAATGATGAACTTCTAGTAAAAATACTTACTTCCATGTAAAAGCAGATTATATACCCATATTAAGTCAGGATACTCTTCATTTGCTTTTAATGAACATTCCGCTCATGTATCTAACACAGACTTTACACACTTCTCAATACAGCCAGCCTTAAAAGGCATGAATGATGAAGCCAGGTTAGCCTTATTTTGGTGAAAACTATGAACTCTGCTTTCCCCGCTGCACACCTAATTAATACCAGCAGCATGTGGTGTTATATTCATTAAAAACACTTCAAACCCCTAACTATAACATCCTTCTCTTGCTTTCCTAGAAACACCATTTAACTTTTTATGTCTACGTTAAGGGGTATCCAAGGCAAACAAAAACAGGAAATCAGGCGTGGAGGTGTCGGGTGAGATTCACAGAGCGGAAAAAAAGAAGAAGAGAGAAAAAGTAGGCTAAAAGGTTAAGTCAATGGAACTGAACCTTAGTCCTACAGGAAGAACACTTCACTGAATTATGTACGGGAAAAAAAGGAAAGATGTCAAAAAGCTAAATAAGGAAAAAAATGTGTCAGTTGTAATTAACATAATCTTCTCAGTTAATGTTAAAATATGTTGGGTGTTCCAAAAAACAAAACAATGATTTTGGGGACTTAACTGGAGGTAGAGCAGCTGTCTTTTCGTATTGAAAGAAGCCAGTTCAGTGGATCCGGGCATCTGATAAAAAAAGCCTCCTGGTACCTCCGCTTGGAGGTTTTTCCAGGCGTGTCAACTGGGAGTAAAACCCAGCATAGACTAGTAACTCACCTCTGGACTATGGAAGTCTTACAGATCTCATCTTCTATGGGAATGCCTTTTGCTTCCCAGGATGTGGTAGAAAGAGTTGGTTGGGAGAGGTATGGATGGATGGATGGATGGACGGACGGACGGACGACCATTGATTGTGCCATCAATACTGACATTTGGGGTAGGCGGCTCTTAAAACCTTCTCCAGAGTCATTCAAAAACTGCAGCTGACAAATCCTGAAAATGATGTCCTTAAAATTAAGGAAAAGATGATGATTATTATATTTATATAAATATATATTTAATCCTGGCCAACATTTGGAAATGATTAAAGTTAAAGGAACCCAACGTACTTCTCAAAGGTAATCCATCATTTTCACCTCAATTAATTTGTTTAAGACTGTGCTGGAAGAACATTACACAGCCTTACTTCTTGAATACACGCTGATGAGCCATAACATTAAAAACACCGGCCTAATACAATATAGATCCCCTTTTTGCTGCCAAAACAGCTCTGTAATGTCTGAACTGACACCTTTCTATCAGATCCAGGTTAAACTTTATCAGCGACTTGTACCACAGGAGCTCTACAAAAAAGAAAAGAAAAGAAAGGAATTGTGCACTTTATATGCAGACTGTCTCTTTTTATCCAGGTGCACCCAGGTCAATCTCATGATTTGGTAAGTTTTCCAACTGAAGTAATAATATTCAACTGGTTTACAGCCATTATATGTACCCGTTTGGATTTACAGCTTTTTTGAGCTGCTGAAAGATAAAACTGTGAAGACAAGAATTTGGAAATGTCTAACTGAGAAGGGAACAAACAGAACAAACTTCCAACAAAAAAAAGGTGTTTTTGGAGAAAAATACAAATTAAATTAAAAAATAACATTCCAACTGTTTTATTGATCCTCATTAGTCATGTCTGTCAGCTCTGAAGGTACTGAGATTTATAATAATTCCCTTAGAAGTTCTGAAAGCCTACATGCAAACACAAATCAGCTCAGTTGTGATTAACATTGCCTGTTTTCTGACCTAACTTACAAAACATTCTGCATCTCTGTGATCTCACTGTCTGGCCAAACTGTGCCTGGAGAGTGATGCTGTTAGTCAACATTTGCTTTTTTGAACTAAGCACCATTGGTCCGGAATGCTATCTTTGTAGGTCAGGTAAAAATAAATTAAACCCAGAATGCCTCTCCACTACTGTAAAATACAGAGCAAGTGAAGTTATTGCATGTTGGATGTTTTTTATGTGTCTGTTGTTGGCAAGTCAGAGAGATACACAGTCCATTCATGAGATGGAGCACCAAAAGATATTCCAAAAAGAGTTGCTTCCAAGAACAAATTGTGTAGTTGAAGTGTAGACAAGAGGCCATTTTTCAACAAGATGACACGGTTAAAACAACAAAGTCACGGTTCGAGCCACATTCTCCCCCTGTGATGTTTTACGCTGGCCATTCACCATATCTGAAGCCCTTAGAGAAAAATACGAGTGCATATCAAGGTCGAAGTGGCTGGCAGAAGATTTGATGGCAGTGACGACTTGTTTGAAGCAGTCAGAGGTGAATGTATCAGCACTGATACAGCACACCGTCAAAGACTTTCAGACGGCTGGAACAAACATCTGCTCTGAAGAGAAACAAGAGAAAACGTATCCTACACTAAGAAGTATGTATACGGTATTGTCTAAGATTCTCACTTATTTCAAATGATCTTCTCAAAATAAATGAGTAATTATAAAAAAGTGATGTGTCTCGATGTCCCCATTCCCATTTGACAAAAGTGAGAACAATCCAAGTCCCATGAGGATATGATTTCTGATATATGGGCCTCCGATGGGCCCACCAGGCTCTTTCACCGTTTAAAGGCGTTTGATCAATTGCTTATATTGTTGAAATTGGCCAAAGGCCAAAAACTGTCACCGAGAAAACAAAGACGATTTGGGGCCACAGGATACTGATATCTAACCCTAACAATAGATAGTGTGCTCTATCACCGAACCTCAGACACCCTGCCAGCCCTTTGTTCTGTCCAAAGCTCTATTCTATTCTAGTCCCCATATGCTCACCTCACCATGTGCTTAATGATCACAGCTTAGCAGCCCCTGGCCAAACACACATGCTCACTAACACAAGCTCCACCCTTAAGGGTATGATAATCTGACAGTCTAAAGGACATTTAATGCATCATCCACCTGAATAAAATGGGGACAATCGCCCCCTATTATGTAAGATGGACCCCTCAGCCCACCCCAAACAAACACACGTACACATGCAGCATGCAAGGCTGCGACATACATATTACCTCTTGTGTGTATAATTCATGTGGTTCTGTTCAAAGACAACAGCTGTGGCTTGGTGGTTTTGTTTAGTGGAACAATAAAATAGTGGAAATTGTTTCAGTTTGACTGATGAGCTTGGAGGAAATGGGCAACATCCGACTCTAAATTGCTTTCAATGAGGGGGTACTATGCAACAAATCCCAGAGCAGCAGAAAACTCCAATATGTGCAAATTATTCTGCATGCAAATATTACTTTCACTCACAGGTGTATCATGCCCAGGTAGAGAAACATTGTAAGGTAGTTTGTATTGGGGAGAACATTTGTGCACAGCCATCTAATCAATCCGGCCTCTCCAGACTAATTAAGCCCAGCTAATCCCCTAACTCATCTCCATAAATACTGCACAGTCAGAGGTACTTTAGTCCAGTGGGCTTGTCTTTCCAAAGGTTTTAGTGCAGATGGTGGAAATGGTTTCAGTCCAGTCAATTTCAATTACAGCATGAAAAAAGCTCCTGTCATTTGGTTCTGGTTACCTAGCTACACCAGTAATGGTAACGTTCTAGAGTAAGCAGAAAATACGCTTATCAGTTAACTAAACTCTTCCAGGAGGGAAACTGAGACACATAGAGGCCAACACTTTGAACCATTTCCACTATGTATAGACTATTTCCTCTAATACTGGTTATTGCTTAAAGAGTTAGGCTCCAATATGCGCAACGATTACCTTCCTATTGTTCTGGTCAAGCGAACAGATTCCTTAGTGCCATAGGTACAGTGAAAACGAAGCATGTGGAGTAAAACCTCTAAAAGACTTCGGCGTGACCACCTTTGAGGAAAAGTTAATAGAAAAAGATCCACATTTTGTCTCAGAATACAGAATTCCTGGAAGCATGCCTGGAAAACAGAGGAGCTTATTATCAGAACCCTGCATCTTCTGTCTGAGCTCAGCCTCTGTTTATAACGGCTCGCTTTCACAGTGGAAAATATTTCTCCCTGTTTACCAGCCAACCAGACAGACAGAGATAGATGGGCGAGCACACTGGGAGACCAGAAGCTCTGGCCAAGCGATTGTCCATGCTAAGATAAACTGAGAGAGAGCTGGCTTCAGCCACTCAGAGACATGAAGACACAGGTGCACTAACACATACTCCAGAAATGTCAACACAAGTTCTTAACGTGCTTAATATGTGTATTAGATCTACAGCAATCAAAGTCTCAACTAGTGGAGGCCAAAACTTATGGGATCAGCTGCCCTTAATTGTTCCATCTAACCCAATATTTGTCCAGTAATGCATTCACAATAGAAAACACTGTAATGAAAAATAAACAAACAAAGAAGAAATACACCCATCTGTTTGCTTAGCACAACCCTCATGGACAAGTTTCCATTCTGAACAATAATTCCAATCTATGCAACCAAATGAGCAGACTGTCAAAAATATTAGCAAGCAGAACCATGATGCCCAGACGACCAACTTTGACTTTTCCTCTTGCACCAGACTGGGCTTAAATTTTAGTTATTTATCCCCCTCAAAAGGTAGTAAGGTGAGCCAAACCATCAGTGTACAGTCGGTTCCAACACCGCATCAACGTGGTAAAACTGAGCGTTGAACTTGACATCAGTCTTAACTGTTGGATTGTGTGAATACTATGGCCTCGTGAGACAGCCGCTCAAATTTCATAGGCAAACAGCTGTGGTTGAGATTTTGAGTGCAGGGCTGATAGACACAACATTGAATTCCCACAATTCAATTCAATTCACCACCACCGATGGAGCAGCCGGAAAACCCCTGTAGAGACACAGAACCATGAACATCTTGGAATAGAAAAAACTAATTATTCAATCTCTGACATAATATTTGGCTTCCTGGTTTAGATGTTTCCAAAACGGCATCTGGTTTCCACAACCGTGGTGTGGTTGATACAAAACTAGTATAATTTCCTTCATAAAAAATGGTAAGGTCCTTTTTTTATGTATCCTAACTGTCAAAAGAACATGGTGACTACAGTAAGATTTTATATCTTACAGTATCTAAATCACAGCAGCAGGATGAATATAATTCTTTGGTCATAATATCCTCTTTAATATCAAAGGCATGCTTTGTGTTATTCTGCCTCCAGTCTTCTTACAGTTCTACGTCTACACCACAGATATGTCTCATTAGGGCTGTATTAATATCAGCCTCGGTGTCATGGCACAGGCTTCAGTGAATAGTTAATTACACACGGATGGCGTGCTTTATATCCCATTTTGGCAAATTAGCAAACGCACGGGCACACACACACACACGCGCGCTTTAGTGCCCTGTTTCCTCTCTCGGAGACAGCAGCAGCTGGTCTGTGTTGACTGCAGGACCTGAGAGGACATGAACACAAGATATAAAGAAAAGGAGGTCAAGAAGAACAGATAAGATCACAGAATGAAGGGAAGAAGATGGCGATGAGTAGCTATAGGTCTGCCGACAGACAAATGAAGCACATTTCAGATTAAGTTATGTGTTATGATTTGCTGTCGGGCTTTGTGTGTGTGTATGTATGTCTTTATGTGTGTGTGTGTATATTTGCTATTGCAGCCCACTGACGAGAGACAGACCTTTAGGATCAGAGGGGTCTCAAGGGGAGATCAAAGCTCCATCTGCTCCATTCTCATGCATGACCAAACATCAATATTAACCCACACCCCACAGACAGATTCTTCATATACCTCCATACAGAATGTTCTATGTTCATGCTAAATGAAATCCACTCCTCTCATCTGTGTGTTTGAACAGGAGTTAGGCCCCTCTGCTGGCACCGGTTACAAACATTGTCGGCATTGAACCACACAGGTTTTTTTTCATATATTCAGTCTGTTTGAACCTGTATTTAAAGATTGCTATAATAGCTATTCTGAGTGTACTTCCAGAAGCATTGTGTCTAACATGTCTAACTTAATTGGAAAAAAGACAGATAATAATTTCTGAAATTCACAAAACATGAACAATTTGGTTTTCTGCAAAGATCCCTTATATCTATGGAAAAACAATCCTAAATTTGGCTTCTAGGGCTTTAGTCTGTTAATTCTGAAGTGTTTAACAGCGGAGTTTGTTATAAACCAAAAAAAACCCAACATATTTATGTAAGAATAGTTTTTCAACTGACATAGCATTAAAAGAAGTGATAATCACTAAAGCGGTGAGATTCTGCAAGAAAATAAATAAATAAATGCTGATTTATAAAGAAATCTGAATTAAATAATCTAGTTTGCTGTTTAAAAGGGAAAAATACAGTTAGAAGAATAGAACATTGAGCTGTCTGGAAAATAGAAGGCAATGCTGTGCTTAAAATCTACCACAGTGGCTAATACTGTTGCCTCACAGGATCAAGGTTATGGGTTCAAATCCCCGAGGAGGCAATGGGTCATTCTGTGTGGAATTTGCATGCTCTGCCTTTGTCTGGCTTTCTATATGTACATTCCAAAAATCCGCAATATAGGTGAATCGGTATACATGTACTGTACCGGTATGACTGACTTGTAGTCCTGGACTCCCACGACAGGCCTGTGAACCGGTTCTTATTTATCTACAGTATCACTTGCTAAAGCACAAATATGATATTTCCTAACTTTACCAAGATAGCAAAAAGTCAGTTGTCAGGATGTTTGGAGTGACAGGTGGATCTCAAATGAGGTACAGACTTCCATCCATTTTCTGCATCCACTTTTCCTATGACAGGAGTTGGAGCCTATCCCTGATGATATTAAGCGAGAGACAGAGTCCACCATGGAGGAGTCACCATTTTGTCTAAGGTCCAACACATGGAGAAAACCACTCCACGCACACATCCACACTGTCAATTTTAAGGCCATTAATTCTCCCACATTGCATGTTTTTGGGCAATACTAAAAGTAAGCAGAAGGGAACCCACACCGGGTGAACATGCTCCACACAGAAATGTTCTAGGTCCACAGATTGATCTGAGCACAGACCCTTGCTGTGAGGCAACCGTGTAAACCAGTACACCAATCTATTGAGGAACATGAGGAGTTTTCTCAAACCACATTAGGTAAATTTCTAGCAGTGAAATATGATTCACTACCGCCCTCTAGTGGCCAATTACTGTTACCACATTTGAAATATCTAACCCCTTTCACTACACCCTAATTAATAATAATAATAATAATAATAATAATAATAATACGTTTAATTTATAACACACTTTACATTTGGATCGAATCTCAAGGTGCTAAAACTTATTCATTGTGACCGTTAAATAATGTTTACCAGGCTAGATAAAAATTTTGTAGATTTCTTCAGTAGCACAGGTGTAATTTAGGACAAAGATTCTATTAGATGACAACACAAACTGTATCAAAGACCTAACTAGGATGTATCTATTATAGTAGTATTAACTGTACCTGTGCTTCCCATCCATGACATTCCATAATGTCTGACTATCTGGGAAATAACTACAACTTCTTTTTAAATGTTTATTTATCCCACACAACATGTGTTCGCCTATATTGCACTACACTATCAAAATAACCTTTTTAAAAGCTCCTTGGCACACCTCACATGGGTCTATCACAGCTCAGAAGTATCTATCACAACCAGTGTGCCTAACATGACGCCCAACATGTCTGCGGTGAAACAAGCTTATGAAGGTGCTATTACCACTGGCAAACCATCCCTCCCTCCAGCAAAAAATGAGTGTGTCTTTAAACAGTGGGATCAGTTGTAAAATGGATTTCTCTTTAATAAAGTTGCACTTTATGGATCTATAGTAATGTATCCCTTCATTTTGGGAAATATAGACTGGTGTGGGCAGAGTTTTAGAGTTTGATATAATTTCTTTTTAGGTTTAATAAGGCCTCTATGTACATGTCCATATGGCATCATATCAGCATCTCATATGATGTCACAAGAGCATCTCACTAAGCAAATTGTATTTTCAATAACATAGAAAATGTAAATTAAGTGGATACTGTTCGTGAATGGTAGCCATCATTTTCTGCCAAAGTGTATATACAAAAGTTTTTGCAACAGTCCGTTCAGATCCTACATAAATAGACATGTTGAAATTGAGAAGTTGTACAGTCTGAAGCTACACAGATTATCAGTTACTCTCGAGGGAGTCCAGTGAGTCCAGTTATAACAGATCCCCATTTAAATACTCATAGTCATAACATTATGACTTCATATAGACTGGCTCATCTCAACTTAGCAAGAATGTTTAATTTTTAGTCATATTACAGCAGCATGAGGGGGAAAAAGATGTACATAAAACAACAGCAATCGGCAGCTTGTGTCATAAACACTGATAAATCACGCACCCCACATTATGAAAACTCATTTTAAAGCTTCAAATTTTAGAACTACATCACACTTTTTTATCCGGCAGTGTGAAGTTACACTTCCTGCAAAAAGGACTCTCTTCTTGGATATTGATAATATTAACTATTACAAACATTTTTAAGGGTTAACTCAATATTGCCACATTGATAGAATTTTTTCATTATTTAACACCCTCCCCTGCTATGTGCTTTTTTCCACAAGTAGATGGTAGTAGCAGCTTTGTTATGGAAGTGTAGACCAGTCTGTTGAGAAGTTATAGCATCCAGTAAAAAAGCTTGTTATTACTGAAGACTCTTGTTATATTTGAAAGTTAGATTAAGTTCCTTATAATATCAAATGAAGCAGATGATTAAGCAATTATCCGATAGAGACACGACGGCTCTAACCACTGACCTACCCCAGGTTAGTGCAAAACTAGTCTATTAAATACATGGCTGATAGCAGGAAGAAGAAGAAGGCATCCGTTATTGGAAAATGATGAGAACCAGTGCTGTACCTCACTGTTCCTCAAATGAGGGTGCACATACGGCTCGGTATACACAAGGGTACTGCAGGATCTCAATGTCAGCAAGACAAAAGAGCTGATAGTCAGTCCCCCATCACCCCACCGAACAGCTGAAATAGTGGCCAGCCTCAAATACCTTGGAGTACAATTAGACAACACACTTACCTTTGATCCGCACATCAAGGAAATTCAGAAAAGAATCCGCTAAAGACGGTCAGTCATCTGTAAAATCAAAGGACTTAATGTTACTCCTCATGTGTTACTGTTACTTTCTCAATGCATCATTCAGAAAATTGTATTGTATTGTTCCACCTGTTTTTTCAACATGCTCGCTGTCAAAAACCGGGCCAAACTCACAAAAGTGACCAACACTGCTGCAAAAATGATAGGTCTTCCCACACCCAACCTCACTGAACTCAATAACCCACACCCAACCTCACTGAACTCAATAACCCACACCCCCCAATCAGTGAACATCTAGCCCCTCTGCCCTCAGGGCACAGGTACAGGGCTCTGAGGTATCAACTATTACACACCTCAACCACAGACCCCGCTGAGCATGACTAGAACTGTTTTTTATGTGTAAGGATGGTGGGAAGTGTTTTTTTTATTGCTGTCTTTGTGTTGAAACACTGTTAAGTCTACTGTTGTAGTGTTGTGTTTTCTGTATTTTTTGTCAACGAGTGCAGTGCTGTGAAAAAGAATTTCCCCTCGGGGACAAAAGTCAAAAATGAAAGGGTAGGTACTTGATTACTTCTTTTTTTTTTAACTAGGCCTGACACAAAGGGTATATCCCCTCAAAAAAACTAATCCCCTGAGTTGTAAAAAAAACAATTCCCCTGATTTAACGCCTCAAATCGAATATAATTCATCAATGATCTCAAATTATTTCTATAAAGTTAGCAGTATGCTCTAAGATAAGATCCCAGAGTGACTCAGTAATGAAGACAAATACAGCTGGTTATTTTTTTTTTAGCTCAGTATAAAAACAAAACAGATTTCCATGTGCCAATTTATATGCGCTAAATTAAGACACAATTAAACGTATAGTTCGGAAGTTAAGGATGAGAAACTGTGTTTGCCCCCCTTAATGAGTAAATATGAGATATTATCATGAAATAATCTACAAAAAATTCTCCTTTAGTAAATTCATTTGTTAAAATGTTGACATGATTGGTCATATGTTTAGGAAGGAAGAAGTCAGAAAAAAATCATCTTTGCAAAATTGCCTCCATGGTGAGTGAAATAGAAGCAATAACAGTAAAATATGACCCAAAAAAAGGTAAATTTCAATGAGGCGCTTCATATTAGGTAAATTTAAACTAAATCGGAAAAACATTTGGGAAGTTATATTAATGACTCATGATTTCATTCTGTCATTTCTTGGTTTATTTGGTATTAGTTCTTTCATTTTATTTTGGAGGTTATTGCTGTTGTTCAGTTGTTACATTTATTTCTTGATTTATCCTGTTTTGGTTCAATGGTCTTATTTTGAAGATTTATTTTCATCATCTTGCACTGAGTTTTCTGATTTATTTGATTGTATCTGTATTGGGTATTTGAAGTATATAAATCCACACGGTTCTGTTCACTTTAAACTTCCTGTAATGTTTATTTGTCTGTTTAACCCTTATTTCCCTCTGTTTATTTTTTGTGTTTTATTACTATCTCTCTTGTGTAGTATTGTGTTTGTGTGTTTCACATGTGCTCCATCTCCCTCCTTGTGTCTGTCCTGTGATTCTATTCTCCTCCTGTCTGATCATCAATCACGTTCACCTGTGTTCTCCCTCCAGCTGTGTCTCGTTAACCGAGTCTTGCACACGGCCAAGCACTTCTGCCTTCAATTCTCCTAGTGTGTTTTCTTGTTTTGTGGAATTTGCTTGTTGTTTTGGATTATCTGCATTGTTGGACTGCTCACATGTTTATGAACCCTGCCTGTTTAATGGACACTGTACTTTGGACTATGCTCTCTTTTTAAATTATAATAATTGCATCAGCTCAGCCTGCAGTGGGTCTGCATGTGGAACTTAAACTCAGCTTTTGCCCAAGTTCCTGATATTTTATGTTAAAAAAAAAGAAAGTTCACCCTAGAGAGAAAACATGATATGCAGTTAGACAGCCGGTTGTAACTGTAAGGACCATATAAATGCATCTACTCTTTATCTTATTACATAATTGTCTATGCATATTTGTTTTAGTAATAATAACTAGCTCAAGTCTAGGGAAATGTCAATGCAGCCACTCATGTCTAAAACTAATGCATTTATTATAACATAAATGCCATGACTTTGAGATTAGGAAACCGTCATCATTACTCTTCCATGAAGATGATCAACATTTTCAAATATAAATAAAATTACACAAATATCAAGCACTATTTATTAACTATTTACTTTTAGTTTTTTTGTAATTTTCTTTTTCACCAGTCCAACCTAGCCAGTTATTTCGCCAAACATTTCTGGTGCACCAACGGTAGTAAGTCTTACCAACTTGTCACAAGGCAATTTCATATTACTTGCGGACTTCTCCACCGCCATGAAGATATCACTCCCCGTCGTCGTCCATCAAAACGCTTTCCCGATGTATCAACTTTTTTTCTTGTCAATTATGGTAGTATTAGTCATTTTTCCAACTCCCATCACTCTTGTTTAAGTTCTGCAACTGGACACGGTTGATGCTAACACCTAGCTACCTAACACGCAGGTACCAAAATCGAGTTGCATTGTGGGATATGGAGTTTGTGGATGCCGTCCTCGATGCAATTTATTTGCGTGCTTTCTTTATATTCACAGTAAATGCAAAACCGTGAGTAGAGGCACCCTGATGCCTTTTGGCTCTTTCTCTGTAAAGTCCTCCCCGAGAAAACAAACAATGGAGATAATAATAATAATTATTCATATCTGACATTCTGAATTTACCATAAATTCACCATAAAATCAGGAGTTGTTTAATCAAGCATGTTTTCTAACAGTAAGAAAAATCTGACTTTCATGGAAAGTAGTTTATATTAATTGGCTAAGCTTACCATTTCTACATGTACAATAAAATTAAATCTCCTAAGTGTTTGTTAAAGTTTTTAGACTGTTTCGGTA